>PVKB01000085.1:0-121029 GCA_004027205.1 Ctenodactylus gundi | reverse complement strand
TCATGCCTGCCTAATATCTCTATGTCTGCCTATCTCTGACTCTGTGGTACTTGGGATCCAAACCAGGATTTTTCATACTGAGCTATATCTCTGCCCCATTTCTGAGATAAGGTCTTGCTAAATTGTCCAGTCTGGGCTTGAAATTAAGATACTCCTGACTTAGCCTTCCCAAGTATTAAGATTGCAGGCTTGAGCCACTGAACCTGGCTCTAATAACATTTTTGGAAGTGACACTTTGTGAGGTCATTGACCGATGCAGATGCACCCAGTAATGCTTTATACTTTTTTGAAAAAAAAATTTTCCATTAATTATAATGCCTTACCTGTTTTATTTGATCAGATTCTGGTATTTGTGCAGCCATAGTCTTTTGGTGGATTTACCAGTCACCTGATTCAAAAGTTAAAAGTATGATATTGTATGAACACAATATTCTGGTTAGCAAATCATTCTTTGTATTTTGTAAATTGTATCGTCTTGAGTGGTATGTCATCTTGAATCTCACAGACTCATCAATGACAGCAGAACCTTAGAGTTCAGAATACTATTTCTAATGTAGGTATGGGGCTCAGAAGCCCTGTACTTCCAAATATCCAGTATTATGACAGCATGCTCTGCTCCTTGTTAAGAAACCACTTGCTAAAGCCCTATTCCTAGTAGGGTCTTAAGACCCTAGTAGATACTCTAGTATCTTCCTAAAAATTCTTAACAGTTTAATTGGTTGCTAATTTAACTCTGACCCGTGCTACTAATGATCCTTTTACTGTTTATTTAAAGGTGATGTTTCCACAGATTGTTAACAAGAACCGTTCACCTTTAAATCAACAGCACTCAGGAAATATATTCAGAGTTGTAAAGAAAGTTACAGGAAGGACCTATTCTGCAGTTCAAAAAAGACAAATCACAGAGATAACAGTCTTCCAAACAGGCTCTTATTCTCATTTTGATTAACACAGTGGTAATTTCACTCTTCCTTTCCAAACCTTATAATTTCCCCCTTCCTCTTTCTTCCCTCTTATCCAGTTGATTTGTGATACTGCTGACATTAAAAAAAAAAGACTCACATGGGAAAGCATCAGTTCTTTCCTATTTACTGTGAGAGATGTTACAGTCCATAGTTTTCTTTGAAATAATACTTAAACTCCTTTATATCTGCTTCTGCACATTAACACATAAAAAAATACCCTAGTTATTTTAGTTAGCCTAAAGTTTAGGTAGCTAGTGTTCCATTCTTCTTTCCTTTTTAAATGGAGACAGGGTCTCTGGTCCTGATGTCACTATGTAGCCCAGGCTGGCCTCAAACCGGCAGCAATCATATTATTATCTATCTCAATAGATGCAGAAAAAGCATCTGACAAAATTGAACACCCATTTATGATAAAGACTGAAGAAAACAGGAATAGACAGACCCTACCTCAACATGATTCAAACTATAACAACCCCTCAGCCAATATAATCCTAAGTGGAGAAAAACTGAAACCATTTATAATAAACTCAGGAGCAAAACAAGGATGCCCACTGTTACCCTTACTATTCAACATAGTGTCTGAAATCTTGGCAAAAGCCATCAGGCAAGAGCAGGGAATAAAAGGAACACACATCAGAAGGGAAAAAGTAAAGGTATTCCTATTTGCAGATGACATGATACTCTACATATTTAAGGACTCTTAGAACTAATAAAGTCAGAGCAGTAGCAGGTTATAAAATCAATACCCATAAATCAATAGCATACCTATATACCAATAATGAATCCAGAGAAAGAAATCAAGAAAGTAATCTCCCTCTTAACAACAACAACAACAAAAATACTTAGGAATAAGCCTTAACAAAGAAGTGAAAGACTTATATAAAGGAAACTACAAAGAAATAGATTTAAGAAGACTTTAGGAAATGGGAAGACATCCCATATTCCTGAATAGGAAGAACTAACATTGTAGAAAGGGCAATATTCCCAAAGCTATTATATAGATTCAATGCAATACCAATCAAAATACCAACTATATTCTTCACAGAACTAGAAAAAACCACCTTAAAATTTATACAGAACCAGAAAAGACCTAGAATTTCTAAAGCAATCCTGAGATACGAGGGCAAAGCTGGAGGAATCACAATCCCAGACTTCAAAAAATACTGCAAAGCAACACTGATTAAATCTACATGGTACTGGTATAAGAACAGACAAGAGGGCCAGTGGAACAGAATTGAGAATACTGAAACAAACCCAAACATCCTTAGTCAACTGATCTTTGACAAAGGGGCCAAAATAATCCACTGGAGAAAAGACAGCATGTTCAACAAATGGCACTGGGAAAATTGCATCTCCACATGCAGGATAATGAAACTAGACCTGTGTTTGTCTCTGCAAACTAAAATCAAATCAAAATGGACCAAAGAGCTGGACATCAAAACAGAAATGCAGAGCTTACTAGAAGACATAGGGACAGGAAAGGATTTTTTGAACAGATAACCCACTGCACAAGAAATCTCAGCAAGAATTATAAATAGGACTACATTAAATTGTAAAGCTTTTGCCAAAGCAATTCTGAGCAACGAGACCAAAGCAGGAGGCATTACAGTTCTAGACATCAGGCTATACTATAAAGCCATAGTTGTAAAAACAATTTGGTACTGGCACAAAAATAGACCAGTGGAAGATGCAGAGACAAACCCAAATATCCTCAATTACTTAATCTTCGACAAAGGGGCCAAATGCATACAATGGAAAAAGGACAGCCTGTTCAACAAATGGTGCTGGGAAAACTGGACATCCACATGTAGAAGAATAAATCTAGCCACACACCTATCACCATGCACCAAAATCAAATAAAAGTGGATCAAAGACCTAGACATTATTTACCACCAACATCTCAGATAAGAAGCTTATAACTAGAATATACAAGGAGCTGAAGAAAAGTAAGTCTACGAAAATAAAGGATCCTCTTGAAAAGTGGGCAAATCAAATGAAGAGACAGTTCACTCATGAAGAAATGCAAAAGGCCAATAGGTACATGAAAAGATGTTCAACATCTCTAGCCATAAGAGAAATGCAAATCAAAACAACACTAAGATACCATCTCACCCCAGTGAGAATGGCTTATATTAACAAGTCAAGTAGTAATCACTGCTGGCGTGGCTGCGGGGAGAAAGGAACCCTCCTGCACTGCTGGTGGGAATGTAAACTTGTACAACCCCTTTGGAAAGCAGTATGGCGAGCTCTCAAAAGACTAGAAATAAATGTCCCCTTCAATCCAGCAACACCCCTCTTGGGAATATATCCAAAAGAGGTTAGAACAACACACAACAGAGATATTTGTATACCCATGTTCATAGCAGCACAACTAACAATAGCTAAAATATGGAAGTCACCAAAATACCCACCAACAGACCAGTGGATACACAAATTGTGGTATTTATACATAATGGAATACTATGCATCAATAAAGTCCAACAATGTGGAGGCTTTTACAGGCATAAAATCCAACAATGTGGAGGCTTTTACAGGCAAATGGAAGAAACTTGAGAACATAATGCTTAGTGAAGTGAGTCAGAAGCAGAAGGTGAAACATCAAATGGTCTCTCTGATATGAGAGTCCCAGAGCACAACTCCTGTGGAACTTAAAATGAAAAACAAAGTGAAACAGGGGGGTCAGATAGGGGAGGATGGAGGGAGGGGAGGGACAAAAGGAGAGTGGGAAAGCCCTTGTCACCTTGACAAGATACATATATGCATAAAAGGCTCAACTCCACTGTAATCCTTAAATTTTGCACGTATACGTATCAATAAAATGGGGGAAAATAAATTGAAAAGCTTTTGCACAACCAATAAAACAGCAACAACCTACTGCTATTGTCTGTGAAGAGACAACCCCCAGAGTGGGAAAAGTGGTGGTGTTATTCACTAGTAACATTTCACACAAAGGATTAATATCTAGAGTATACAAGGAACTGAAAAATGTAAAACCCTCCAAAATAAATGATCCCGTCAAGAAGTGGGCAGCTGAAATGAAAAGAAACTTCTCAGAAGAAGGATAAATGGCCACCAAGCATATGAAAAAGTTCATCATTGGCCATCAGAGAAATGCAGATAAAAACAATGATGAGTTTTCACCACACCCCAGTGAAAATGGCCTACATCAAGAACTCAACCATTGTTGGCCAGGGTATGGGGAAAAAGGAACTCTACTCCAATGTTGGGAATGCAATCTGGTATGACCATCACGTAAAGCAGTCTGGAGGTTCTTTAGAAAGTTGAGACTAGTGTTGTCAGGATGTGGTACTTACACAAAATGAATAATATGTAGCCATAAAAGACAGATACGAAGTGTCTGAATGAAAATGGGGCCACCCAGAGTCAATAAAAAGCAAAATGGACCAAGCATAAAAGAGTGACTACAGATAGGTGGCCCTCTTATGAAATGCACAAAAATAATAACATAAAAAGACCCTGGATGGGGGAACCTGAGTTTGATTCCCCAGTACCACATAAGCTGGGTGTGGTGGCACATGGGAGGCTGAGACAGGAGGATTGCTTTGAGTCTAACGCCAGCTTGGGCTCCTTAGTCTCCTTAGTTTAGGAGCAGCCTGGGCCATAGAGCAAGACCCTGTCTCAAATAAAAAGAAAAGAATTTAAAAGGCTCCAACATGAATGGCAGGGTAGAAAGAAAGGCAGTGGTCAGCTAGGAAAGGGGTGAACCTTTGAAAATGGGATGGACATAGATGCTCACTAATTCCCCAAACTCCATGGTACTAATGTGTTACAAAATCCTGAATTCATGTATTTACAAAAAAAATCATTAAATTTTATGACGTGAATTTTTTAACCAATATAAAAAACTGGGGAAAAAAAAGGTTTTAGTCTAAAATAACAAAGAATATGGCATCAGATGGGTACTAGGATAGTTTTGAGAGGCCATGAAAACTATTCTATGCAAGAGGTGCACTGCCTAAAAACCTTTCTTATGACATATTTTTCTCAAGAATTTATTTTAAATGAAATACTGGAAAAATAAGCTGTTTAATTCATGTCTCTGAATATACTATGAAGAGAAATCCATAAAGAGCTATATTGAGACACAGTTATGAAGGCTGCTGGCTTTTTAGTGGTCAAGAGTTTGCATAAGTATATGAAGAAGTTGTTCATGAGTAGGAAATTTTGCCTTTGAGAACTTGTATAGCATTTTTCCTTTTAAAATGGGAGAGGAAGTAGGGTTGAGAGCTGTAAATAACAAAGATTTTTGTTCATGGAGTATTAACATTTTTATCGTTTGAATACAAGTTGCTGAATTATCCTAAAAATAAAGGATAAACTATGCATAAAAAGTGAAAGAAACTAATGATACAAGCAGGTTAAAAAGAAAAGGCTGGGGCTAGAGGAATAGCTCAGCGATTAAAGCACTTGTATAGCAAGTGCTAAGTCAAGCGCTAAGTACCAGAGTTCAGTTCCACAGCACCACATAAACTGGGTGTGGTGGTACAAATTT
This sequence comes from Ctenodactylus gundi, assembly GCA_004027205.1. NCBI lineage: Eukaryota > Metazoa > Chordata > Mammalia > Rodentia > Ctenodactylidae > Ctenodactylus > Ctenodactylus gundi. The sequence goes on along the minus strand of PVKB01000085.1, from coordinate 115,551 downwards.
GTAATCCAGCACTGGGGAGGCTGAGACAGTAGGACTGAGTGAGTCCAAGTCCAGACTGAGCTACAGAGTGAGACCCTGTCTCAAAAATAAATAAACATAAAAAGGCTGGAAAAAAGGCTTATACAAGCCTTAAAGGAAAGCAGGAGTAAATATCACAGAGAAACACTGCAGGACAAAAATTTCTAGAAATACAAAGTGCTATAGTTTGGATCTTGAATGTCCCCCAAAATCCTCATGTATTCGGATGCAGTGGGTTGACTGTGTTATTGGAAGCTAGGGCCTGGCGGGAAGGGGTGGATGTTTGGGGTTTGATTTGGAGAGATTGCATCAACTTGTTGCACTGGGAAATGGCCAGGGAATAGCTTTCGGGTGTATGTTCTTGACTGCAGGGTCACAAAATGTGGTGGAACAGGTGGCACCGAACCTGCATCTGGAGGTAATTAAAGGAAGAATAAATACTGTTGCAGCTTCATGCTGGGAAAGCTCCAGCCTTGCCTGAGTGTGCAGACTCCCTGGGCTTCTGTGGCAATCAGGTGCACAGCTCTCTAGCCTCTGCCATGTCCCTGCACCATTGCTGGCTTCCCATGAACGGACTCTACTACACCTTCTGAAATGGTCAGCTAAGTAAATCTTTGCTCCCTAAGGTTCTAGGTGTTGGGTATATTGTCAGAGCAAGGACAGTATCTAAGGCAGAAATAGACATACAAGTCAATCTACATCATCACCAGCAATCCTGAAACAGAATTGAAGAAAAATGAAAACAAAAGAGGAGAAACCCATAATTAAAAGTTCACATCTTCAATACTGTTCTCTGAACAACTGATAAAACTAGACAAAACTAGTAGGTATCGAAACTCAGTTCCATCAACCAAATGTACATAATCCACATTTAGGGCACGTTTCACGTAAGTCCACAGAATCCATTTTCACAAGTGGTCATGGAATGTATTTCAAGATAAACCATATCCTGAGGCATGAAACTAACTCTCCATAATAGAACTGAAGTCATATTGTTCTTTAACCACAAGGAATGAAAGTAAAAAGGTAGAAAGATAATAAGAAAATTACCAAACATTTGGAACTAAACAAAAAGATCCTGTTTTCTAATGAATGGGCTTAGTGATACAAACATTCCTTATGACCCTGAGTTGGCTGATACACAGATTTTGTTGTATTTTCCATTTCTTTTAGTTCAGTGACTCAACATCAGGAATAAAACAAGGTACACATCACTACAGACCCTGTAGATACCAGAAAGATTACAGGAATATCACAACTTTATATACATAAATCTGACAACTTTTTAATGAAATTAGGACAACATGGTATCAAAATCAGACAAAGACGATACAAAAATTCCAAAACATCCCTCATGAAATGCAAGAGCTACATTGCCAAAAAACCTTTCTTCTTATGACATTTTTCTCTTAAAAATTAATTTTATAACAAATTCTAGAAAACTCAATTCAACACACACATACAAGGAATTACATGCTAAGTAGGCTCTGACATACATGAAAATGATTCAGTAATCAGTGTAGCCTGCATATATTAATAGAGAAGAAATATCATGAAACAAAGAGTACTTGACAAAGATTCAGTACTCATTGATGGGAAAAAACTCAGAAAAATAGAAACCTTCTAGATGATGAGCAGCTTCTATAAACCCACTCCCCATCTAAATCCTCAATAGTAATACTTTCCTGTAAGACTGAACTAGTGAAGATGTTAATTTTTATCATACTTACTCAACATACTACTACTGGGAAGTTTTAAAAAATTTTTAAAGATTTTTATTTATTTATTTATTGAGAGAGGGCCTTGCTCTGTGGTCTATACCAATCCTGAACTCAAAGCACTCCTCCTGGCCTCAGCCCATCCTGAGTGCTAGATTACTGGCGTGCACCACCATCAATCTAATTTCTGTATCTCAGCAACAAATACATGCAACACAAAATTATAATACTAATAAGGGCTGGAGGAATAGTACAGCAGTTAGAGTGCTTGCCTAACAAACCCAAGGGTCGGAGTTCAATTTCCCAGCAGCACAAAAGCCAGGCGTGGTGGCACAAGCCTGTAATCCCTGCACTTGGAAGACATAGGCAGGAAGATTGCTTTCAGGTTGAGGACTACATAGTGAGTTTAGTACCAGGACTACAGCCTGGACTACATAGTGAGTTTAGTACCAACATGGACTATACAAAATGAGACCCTGTCTTACAAAACAAAAATAACAATAATGATCACTCAATAAATGATTTAGTGGGGAGGGAACACAACTCAGTTACCTAGCAGGAGCAAGGCCCTGGGTTCGATTCCTCAGTACCACATAAACTGGGGCATGGTGGTACATGCCTATAATCCTAGTATTTGGGAGTCTAGTCTGGCCTACATAATGAATTAATGACCAGCCTGGACTACAGAGTGAGAGACCCTGTCTCAAAAAAGATTTAGAGGTTAATGTAACAGATTATGTATAGCCTTTGTATGACACAAACTAAAAATTGCAAATGAAAGATGCCAAAGACCTAAAAAATGAAGAGACATACTCTGTTCATGGAGTACAAGACTCAAAATAGTAAGAATGTCATTTTTCCTGAAACTGATACCTAGCTTTAATGCAATTCCTATTGAGATCTCACCAAAATCTCTTATATGGACAAGATTATTCTGAAATTTCTCTGAAAAGCAAAGGGACTAGAACAGCTAAAACGAATCTGAAAAACAACTGAAGTCAGACTACCTGGTTTCAAAATTAACTTTTGAGACAGGGTCTTGGCTCTGTAGTCCAGGCTTGTCCTAAACTATGTAGCCCAAGTTGGCCTTGAACTCACAGTAATCCTCCTGCTCAGTCTCCCAAGTGCTGGAACTGCAGATGTACACCATCACACCCAGCTCTGATTTCAAAACTTACACAGCTACAGTCTGTGGCACTGGTAAAAAGGTATGTAGGTCAAGGACCCAGAAAAAGAACCACACAAAGATGCACAACTAGTTTTTGGTAAAGGAACAAAAACAATTAAATGAAGGCTGGGCTTTCAACAAATCATATAACCAAGCTTAAAATGGTGGTGCATGTCTGTAATCCATACACTTGGGAGCCTACCACAGGATTATCACTATGTGATTGAGCCTGGCCTAGATTACACTGGGAGAACTTGTTTCAACAGACCAAATTAACAAACAGGGCTGGAAAAGTAGTGCAGTTAGAGTGCTTGCCTAGCAAGCACAAGACCCTGAGTTTGATCCCCAGCACCACATAAACTGGGGGTGGTGGCTCATGCCTATAATTTTGATACTTAGGAGGCTGAGGCAGGACTGTCATGAGTTTGAGACCAGCGAGAGCTAGAGCAATATAATGAGTTCAGGATGGGCCTGGACTATACAATGAGACCCTGTCTTAAAAAAAAAACCCCAAAAGCCAACCAATCAAAACCAAAATTAAACCAAAACAAAAACCAACCATAGTGATTAACTTTAACCTTAAAACTCGTAAGTCTGTCACCTCATATAAAAATAAACTGGATTAAAAGACTTAAAAAATAAAAACTATTAGAACTTTTAGAAAAATACAAGAAAATCTTCAGACTTTATTGTCAGCCAGAGTTCGAGGACTTAACATCAAAAGTATAACATATAAGAGCAAAATTTGATAAATTATACTCATTAATATAAAAAATTAGTTAGCACGATAGCACACAACTGTAATTGCAGCACTGGGAGGATGAGGCTGGATGATCACAGGTTCCAATCCATCCCAGGCAACTTAAGTGACTTAGTGAAACCTCAGTGCCTTAAAATAAAAACTATAAAATGGCTGGGAGCTGGGCTTGTCGTGCAGACCTGTAATCTCAGTACTGTGGGAGACTCAGGCAGGAGGATATTAAGTTTGAGTCCAGACTAGGCAATTCAACAATCTAGTGAGACTTTGCCTCAAAATAATAATAATAATAATAATAATAATAATAATAATAATAGGCTAGAGAATGTACCTCAGGGTGAAAGACCTGGGTTCAATTTCTAGTACCATAACAAAAAACAAAAAAACCTTTAACGTTGTGAAAAATTATTAGAGGATGAAAAGACAAGTTACAGACTAGCAAAAAACGAAAATAAAAGGCAAATTATATGTCTGACTAGTAAGATTAGGAACTCTAAAAACTCAACCATAAAAATACAGATAGGGTCTGGAGGAGTAGCACAGTGGTTGGAGTTCTTCCCCAGTAAGTACAAGGCCCTGAGTTTGATTCCCCAGAACCAGTGAATAGCCAGGCGTGGTGGAATATGCCTGTAATCCTAGCACAAGGGAGGCTAAGGCAGAAGGTGGTTAGCCTGGACCACACAGTAAATTCTGGACTAGCCTGGACTACAAAGTGAAAGCCTGTCTCAAACAACCATAAAAATAATATTAGAAACTGGGCAAAAGCCATGAGAAGTCACTTGATCAAAGACAGATGGCAAGGAAAAGATGATCCAGATCATCGCCCATGAAGGAAATGTGTAAAGACTGGAGCAGTCATATATTGCTAGAGGTAATGTAAACTAACAGCTCCTTGGGCAAATAATTTGTTACTTTTGGGGGTAGTGCTGAGGATAGAGCCAGACCTTCATACTGAGCTGTATCCGCAGTCCATTTTTATTTTTGATTTTGAGATTATCTCACTAAGTTGTTCAGCTGCCTGGGCAGGGCTCAAACTTGTGATCTTCCTGCATCAGCATACTGGAGTGCTGGGATTATTATAGTCCTATCCCACTGAGCCTCACTGTTACTCTTACTTTCTTAAGAAGCAAACATGTAACTATCATATGACCTAACAAGTCCATTCCTAGAGAAATGAAAACTTATGTTCACATAAAAATCTGTAAGTGATCATAGAAATTTTATTCATAATAGTATGAAACTGGAAAAAACTCAGATATTCTTTATGAATGTACAGCTATATCTGTACTATGGAATTACTATTCAGTAAGAAACAGGGTAAGATATCAACGCACCTAAGAGCCTGAAAAATTATGCTCAGTGAAAGAAATGCCAGTCCTGAAAGGATTTCATACTGTGTGACTCCATGTATGCTACATTCTTGAAGCAACCAAGTTACAGCAATGAAAAACATCCTGATGGGCGCCAGGTGCATAGCAAGAAAGTGATGAAAGAAGGCAGCAGGGAGACCTGTGTAGTGGAAGTGTTGTTTCTTAAATGAATCAGGATCAATTTCCTGGATAGGGTATTAGACCCTAGTTTTGTAAGGAAAACTGGGTAAAGGGCATAAAGACTTCTATTATTTTACAACTACATAGGAATCTATATTAATCTCAAAACAGAAAGTTGATGAAAAAAATGAGATTACGCAGCATTCTAATGCCTATTTAAAAAATATATATGAACCAGATGAACCAGAGTACATATTGTTAGCAAGAATTCCAAACTATAGTCCTTTGGGATTCTTGCTTGGCAAATAGCCTGAAAAGATTTAATATCTAGTAAGATAGCTTGTATAAAACTAAGGAATAAATGAAACCAGTTTCATGGAAAGTTAAGAAATAGGAGGGCAAGCCAGTCCTGGAGGCACTCTGGGATGTTGAGGCCGATAGATCTCACATGAGTGAGATACTGTTTCAAAATCAAAACCAAAAATGGACTGGGGATGTAGAAGAGTGTGAAGGTCCCGGTTCCACCCCCAATACCACAAACCATGTGCACACAAACGTGCATACCGAGCCCAGAGACACAGGTCTGTAATTCCAGCACTCTGGGAGGCTGAGACAGGAGTCCAGCCTGGTCAACTTAGTGGTCAGCCTGGTCTGCTTTCCCAGTGTCACAAAATAACAATACAAAACCAAAGAAACAAAAGCAAAATACAAGAGCAAACTAAGTGTGGTGAACTACGGCCCACAACCCTTGTGCTGGGGGATAAAGCAAGAGGATTTCAAATTTGAGGCCAGCTGCAAACAAAAACAAGGAGGTGGGCCTGGTGATCCAGGCCTGTAATACCAGCACTCTGATAAAATGTGTATTAAAGAACTTTGCCAGCAGGTTTCTAGCTGAAAGTACAAAAGGTCGTTCACTAAACAGAGCCTCTGAATTGCTGAAATAGTATAGTTCACCCCCTGTAACTTCAGGGGCATGGGCAATGAACTGGACTTTGCACAGTTCACACTAAAAAAGAAAACAGCTGATTTCCTTACCTAAAGACTCAGAATGCAGATGACTACTTGTAATACCAAAATCTGGTTCCTGTTTTCCTATTCCTGTCTTTGTGCTTTTTCAGGTAAAAATTCATGACTTTCTAGGCTGGAGATTCAGAGGCATAAGGAATGGAGTCTGTAAACATATGGTAAGTTTCTGACTGGTTCACTGCACTGTTATAATCCCACTTCCCCCTGCACACTCATGGTGACAAAAGATGGTTGTTAATGGGAAGTCTCGCACAAGACACAGGATGAGGACTGCCTCAGGAGCTACTGGCATGGATTTCTTTAAAACTATTTTCTTGGTACTACATTCCTTAAATAGCCTCCTCCAAAAGTAGTATGTTTACTGAATACTTAGAAAATAAAAGATAGTTCATGGAATAGTGTTTTTTTTTTTTTTTCAGGTATCTCCTAGACCTACAATAGAATTTAACAGCTAACAGCACCTTTCTTTTTTTTTTTTTTGAGATGGGGTCTCATTCTGTAGTCTAGGCTGGTCCTGAACTCACTATGTAGCCCAGCATAGCCTCTAACTTAATGCAATGCTACTGCCTCAGCCTCCCAAATGCTAGGATTACAGGCATCCGCTACCATGCCTGGCCTATGTGGTGCTGAGGAATCCCCTAGCCCACATAAGCACCTTTCTTAATCTGTGTAAACCTTCTTAGCTCTTCTTTGCAGTTACCATAATCAAAGATTATCGTATGCATAACTATTCAACACCTAGAAAATACTTGAGGTGACTAATGATTTTCAGATCTGACAGTTTTCAGGTCTTCTAAATCTTTCACCATTCACCTTGGAATTATTTAGTCAAGTTATGCTGAGTAAGTCCATTGGCTACACATAACACTGAAGGTGCAAACAGCATCTTGGTGGCTCTTTCATTTGATCCTACTTTCCAGACATTACAGAAGATGTTTATTGGAGAGGCAAATATCCAGCCAGGAGTGACCTGCTGGTTACATCCCTGATATCCAGGAGAGAGGAGGGATAAAGAATTCTAGAATCCTTGGCTTGGGTCTTAGGAATGATTATAGCAATGCTAAGTTGCTTAAGTTACTTTTTTTGGTAAGAAAATTTCCATCTGTTATTTCACTTTATATGAATGCTATGTTACTTTTATGTCAGTCTATTTTACAGAACCAGAGAATTTAGGAATCAAGGGAGATCTTATTCGTTGTCCAGCTCAGACCTTTTCTGATGCATGGGTCTCCTTTGTGCTCTGGAAAAGCAGTGTCCAACCACTAGTTGAATGTCACCCGGGAAGGCTGATTTCGTACCTGAAAAATGAGGGTGTTAGAGAAGGGATGAGGAGGCCTCTCCCTGATGAAATCTAAACTCCTGTCCACTAACTTAGTTTCTTAAAAGCCTCTTTTTATTATCAAACAGAATGACTGATCAGTTGGATTTCTCCCCACTCTGGTGGTTCTGGTGATGAGCCCAGGGCCCACATATGCTGGGTAAGTGTTTTCTACTACTGAGCTGTATCCTTGGCCCCTCAATCATCCTTTTTAACAAGTAAAATTAGTCTCCTCTATTCTGAGCTAATAGTTCTTTTGTATATTTATTTTGAAAAATTTAATGTTATGCTATTAATCAGTTCTGATTCTTTTAACAATTCTGGGAAGAATAGCTCAGAAATATTAAACTTGCAAAAAGTCATTTACACAGATGGTAACAGGAACAGCCTGTCTTAACTAAGGTATTTGGACTTAATCTCTTTTGGTTTTTTGAGACAGTGTCTTTTTTGAGATAGTATCTCACTCTGTAGTCTAGGCTTGTCCTCAACTATGTAGCCCAGACTGGCCTTGAACTCACAGCAATCCTCCTGCATTAGCCTCCAAAGGGCTGAGATCATAGGCATATGCCACCATGTCTATGTGGTGTTGGGAAATTGAACTCAGGGCCTTCTGCTTCCCAGGCAATTGCTGTAATCACTGTGCTATTTCCCCAGTCCTAAAAATTAATATTTTCCCCATTATGTCCTAAGACCTATAACATATTTCTAATAAGCTATTATTTTGAATATTATCTATGTAAAATATTCTCCACATAGTCAAAGAAAATGCTACAATCTCTTATGATCTTTTCCACCAGTAATGCCTAAACATTTTTTGTTACTTTTTTAACATTTATTAATTATATCTCCTGGAATGCATTTAGTTTCTTCCCTAAATTTTAATTGCCTTTTCAGTAAGGAAATCTATTTACTGGAGAACAATGAAAGAGCTAGCAAAGGCCATGAGAAATATTTATTTTGGATGACTATTGTTACTCATGGTCAATCTCCAAAAATTTCTTAATACTGAAAAATAGAAACAAATGTTATGGAGATGTTAGGTTAAGGGGCCCATGATTTCTCTCTCTCTCTCTCTCTCTCGATCTCTCTCTCGCTGTCTTTCTCAGCAGGGTCTCACTCTACAGTCCAGGCTGGTCCTAAACTCACTTCGTAGCCAGGCTGGCCACAAACACCAGCAATCCTCCTGCCTCAGCCTCCTGAGTGCTAGGGTAACAGGCTTACAGGTGTGTGTACCACCATACCTGGCTTATGTGGTACATAAGCTGGGGAATGGAACCCAGGACCTTGAGCTTGCTAGGCAAGTACTTCAACCGCTGAGCTATTCTTCCAGCCCCAAATTCTTTTTAAAAGTCATATGCAAGCTTGTCCTGACTCTGAAGTCAAATCCTAATTCTGCTCACACTTAAGCTAACAGGAAGTGGCAGCTATCACTCTAACTGCTGCAGGCCTTGTAGAATTAGCACTATGAAAGAATGAATGATAAATATAGTCTCTCTAATATGAGAAGACTAAGCCATAAAAACTATAAAAGATACTGAAGAACTAAGAAGATGGACACTGGGGAAAGGGAAAGTGTGTGTGGGTAAGAGGGTGGGAAAGGGAAAGGGAGGCGATATGTAAATAAAAACAAAAAAAATGGAAGAAAAATTATGACTATTACCTCACAGCCGTAACGAAAAAAAGAATGAATGATAAAATCACTGGGGGATACACTTTGGAAGCAGGATATGTTGTTGAGATCATGAATGTATTAAATGTCCCAACTTATCCAAGCATTTCCACAGGTCACTTGTCACAGAAAGCAAGCTACGCCATTCCACTGGAACATGGGCTAGTCAGTGCTTTGAGGAAGTGACTAAACCTATCCCATGCACACAGTCTCACTAGTAGGTGTTTCACAGTGAGACACACTAAGGTGCACAGTATTACTTACATGGCATTGTTGCCAAAAAAACACTGATCTGACTCTGATCATGAGGGAATAATTACGAAAATCCGTAAGTTGGAATAACATGATGACAAATGGGTTATTTTTTTAAAGAAATGTCATAAAGGGCTGAGCTACAGTAAGAGACTGGAGAGTAATGACAGCTAAGTACAACTTGGGAACCTGCGTAATCTTGAATCAAAAGACTTTTTTGAGTTCAAAAAACGAAGACCGTTGTGGTAAGAATGGGGATATAAGAATATGTTATCTCTAGTATCTTGATGAGGTTGTGTAATAGTCTGTCCCTCAAGAGACACATTTGGGAAAAATTAAGATTAAAGTTCATGATGTCTGCAACTTACTTCCAAATAGTTCCATTAAAAAAAAAAAAAGTGAGCTGGAAGAATAGCTGAGCAGTTAAAGAAATTGCCTCATGAGGTCAGGGCCCTGGGTTCCCCAGCACCACATAAGCTGGCGTGGTGGCTCACGCCTACAATCCGCACACTGGAGAGACTGAGGCTGGAGGATTGCTGTGAGTTCAAGGCCACTTGGGCTAAACAGTGAGATCAGGATCCGCCTGGGTTACAGAGTGAGACCTCGTCTCAAAAATAAAAAAAGTGTACATGTGTGTATGTAGGGAGAGTGGGGAAAAAGAAAGCAAATATAATTTAATAAAGTCTAAACTGGTTTTTACTAACTTGCTTAATTTTTATTAAGTGGTGCTGTGATTGCACTGGGCTACACCTCCAGCCCTTGACAGTTTGAGACAGTCTAAGTCACTAAGTAGTCTGGCTAGGTTCCAAGTTTCAACCTTCCTGTCTTAGCCTCCTAGAGTGCTGACACTACAGGCACATACTATCATGCCTGACTACTTTCTTGCTTCATGTAACTTAATATAAAGACTCTAGGGCTGGGAAGGTGGCTTAGGGGTAGAGTGCGTGCTTGGCATGCACAAAGACCTGGGTTCAAGGTTTTAGAAGGTTAGAGTATTTAACTGACAACTGTAGCTTATTGTTAACCACAGCAAAATTTATTACTTTCCAATTTAGTACTGTCAGACTGAAAAGGTGGCTTGAAGATTTAAAAGAGGACGGGGACCTGAGTTTTTATCCCAGCTGAATTTATTTATTCAGGTCATTTTTCCAAAGAGCACTTAAGCTCAGACCTTAGACATGAAAGGGAAAGGGTCTTTTTTTTCTTTCACATCCAAGTTTCACCTAGAAATTATCACCACATGGTTTCTTGTAACTCTGACAGTTATTCTCTCTCAAAACTTATATAGCAAAATGTATAGTTATTACAACCTAACAGATCAACTAGGAGGTCAAAGTGTAACTGACATAAAATCATTAATTACAAAACTTATCAAGACACACAAAATATTAGAAGTTCTCCAAAACTGGGCCATTCAAGAGACCTCTATGAAAGAAGACAGCTAAGACATTAAAGGAAACTCATTATTTAGTTTTTACACGGGCTTACTTTTTTGCTTTAATAAATCTATTTTCAGGGCTGGAGGAATGGCACAGCGGCAAGCGTAATGCTCTGGGTTCATTCCCCAGCACCGCAGAAGCTGGGCGTGGTCGTGCACGCCAGAAACCCCAGCACTAGGGAGGCTGAGGCTGAGCGAGACAGGAGAATTGCCTGAGGCCAAGGTTAGCCTGGGCTCCAAAGTGAGTTCAGAACCAGCATGGGCTACAAAGCGAGTTCTTGTCTCAACAAACAAAACTATTTTCAAGCCTCTAGTAAAGCTTAAAGGAAAAGCTCTGTGTCTTTGAAAATGAGAGCCGAGCGCTGAGAAATGGCTCAGCGGATAAAGCGCTTGTACAGCAGGCACTTGGACCTCAGTTCCAGTCCCCAGCACGTCTAAGCGGGGCGTGGCGGCACACCCCAGTGATCCACGCCAGGGCTCTGGAGGCTGAGGCACGTAGATTATCGTGAGTTCGAGGTCGGCCTGGGTTACATCAGGACCAGCATGAACTGCTAGCGAGACTGTCTCAAAAAAAAAAAAAAAATCAGATAAGAGGCGCTAGCTATGGTACTCTACAAAGGATTAAGAATCTATAAGATTTTTCAGTTAAAAGACGGTCTGGTGCATTGTTTCAAGGTCACGGTGCAGATACCTCACATTCTAATTTTCCATCGCAAAACAAGATCCCGATTCCCCGAGTCTGACTTGGAGGTGGCGCAGGCCTCCCGTTCCTAACTCCCCCACCAGTCACGCTGTCCCCGAGTGGGTCACGTTTCCCGACACCGCAGCCCCCACCATCCCAAGGAAGAGGCTGAGGCTTTCTCGGGAGACTCTGCCACCTTTTTGGAAAGCAGCCCACCGCCCCTCGCCTGGGTTTTTGAGGCCCGGGAAGAGACCATACTTAACAAGCTCTCCAGTCCGCTCGAGGCTCGGGGACTGCGAAACGGATCAGATCCGGGACGTAGTGTTGGGGTCAGGGCAGGCGCTGCGGCCGGTAGACAGCATAGAACACGTGGGAGCGGTGATATCAAATAGTCCTTAAATCCTTTAACGCCGATTCGCCAGAGCGCGAGGACATGTAGGAGGAAAATCCAGTGGCATCACTGAATTTTAAAATCCACAAAGAATTTACTTATGTAATTGTTTGTTTAGACAAGCTCTGTTCCTGACTTGCTTTCAGACAACGACCCGAATCTGTTACTGCCATTTGGAGCCTAATTTACTTATTCCCACGTCCCTAACGGTCTTCAGGAGCTAGCGTAAATAGTTCTTAATAAATGCTAAATTTTTACCAATCACATCCGAAAACTCTGCAGTCTTTGATGAGTTCCTCGAGTTTTAGCCAATACGTAAATCTTGCAGGGCAACGTACTCACTTTCAAACATAAATTCGAAGCTGTTTTCCACCTTTTTCTTCGCGAGCTTGTTTCCACCCGGAGAGAGCGGGAAGAGCACCAGAGATTCGCCTTCCGGCGGATGCAGCGGATGCGTGTCTTGACGCGCAGGCGCCTCGCGCCTCGAGGGCGGGCTTAGGGCGAGGTAGGTGTGGACCGCGGGCGGTCAAGTGGTTGTCAGACGAGCCGGTTACCGCGTTTGTGCCTTTGTGGAGACGTGGAGGGTGTCGGTGTTCGGCGCTTGCGGCCGCAGACGTGTAAGACGGCGGGAAGAAAGCTGTTAAGCTCCTTTTCATGGGTGATGTTTTCAAAAGCAGCGTTTCAGTTTCTTCTGCTTGGCCGCTTCTCAACAAAGTTTAGCTTCCAGTTTGTTTAGTTCGCGCTGTATCCCTCGGGCTCGGGAGTTTGGGAGCGCATTGCTCCTGCCCTTCGTGGAGCTGTGCTCTTGTCGATTTTTCGGATTCACTCGCTGGGTGCTCTAAGAGACTCAATGGAATTAATGGCTGAAGATGACCTGGTCTCTTTAGTCCCGGGTTCACCACCGAAATGTAAATTTCCTGGCCGGACATAGTGGGACAGGCCTCTAATCTCAGCACCCTGGGAGGCTGAGGCAGGAGTATGACAACTTTGTGCCCATTCTGGGCAAGTTAGTGACTTATAGAGACTTTGTGTTAAATAAAAGGGACGAGAGGCAAGACGGGGACGGGATGTAGTTCAGTACGAAAGTCCCAGTTTCAATCCCCAGTACCGCCCAAAACAAATTTCCAGCCTTTTTGGATCTTCTGTTCAGATTTTTCTTTATGTTGGTCACTTCATGCTTCATTGTCACTTTTGAAATTTACGTATCCTTTAACACGTTCTTCCTGCTCTCTACCTTTTCTACTCTCTTGGTCCTCTCAGAGGTGAAAATTTTGTTCTGAAGTCTTATGAATCCAGAAGGAAGTTGATTCATGCAGAATTGTGGAATTAAGTTTGCTATTAATAATACGAAAGGTTCTGAATTTATCCCGGAAAAGAAGAAAAGGGTTAAAATGCCATCGAGGAGACGTCGTGAGGTTGTTTCTCCAAATCAGGGAAATAAATTGGCATTTCTGAAAGATGATGTGCGCAGTGTTCCTCCTTCATTGTCTGCAAATAAGCGACTTCCTGTTCGGATGGGGACTAGCTCAAGTGGACCATTATATGGTATGAGATTTCATGTATTGTAGTTTTAATGCTTAAATTCCCAGGCTGGAGAATAGGACAGCAGCTTGAATGCTTGCCTAGCAAGCACAAATCCCTGAGTTCAATTCCCCAGTGTCACATAAATGGGGCATGATGGTGCATCGCTTTAATCCCAGCACTGGGGAGGCTGAGGCAAGAGGACTCTTGAGTTGGAGGCCAGCCTGGGCTCCATGGAGAGTACAGGACCAGACTGTACTGAGGCAGCAAGAACCTGCCTCAAAAACCCCTCAAATATAAGACATAAGTCTGCTTTCTACAGATGTTTGTAAAATGATTCTATTCCCTGGGAAAATAGCTATGCACAGACACTAAAATATTTTGATGAGTTGAATGCTAAAGCTTACTTTAACCTTTCCTGTTGTGCTTTTTATCCGGGTGCTTTTTATATATTGTTCTTCAGATCTATGTTGGGCACACCTTAATCTTCTAGTGTGCTTAATTTCACCTAATCACGCTTTTTACCAAATGCTAGTATTATCCAGTGTGGTGCAGAAGGAAAGCACAATTTAAGTCATTTGGTAATTGCTCTATTCCAATTCAACTATCCTTTCTGGGGCTCAATGAAAATGAAGTTAATATATTCTTTACAGTAAATTGTACCGGTTATTTTAAGGATCAAATTAGCAAGAAAAGTACAGCAGTGAAATGATATGATTGCATCTTTTTTTGTGCTAGGGTCTCACTCTGTAGCCCAGTCTGGACCTGAACTGACTATGTACCCTAGGCTAGCCTTGGACCCATGGCAGTCGTCCGGCCTCTGCCATCTGAGCACTGGGGAGATTACAGGCATGCACCACCACACCCAGCTTTATGTGGTGCTGGGGAATTGAACTCAGGGCCTTGTGCTTGCTAAGTAAGCACTCTAACTGCTATGCCATTCCTCCCGTCACCACAACTGTTGTTAAGTCAGGCTTTTGTATTATATCTGTATTTTCGTCCTTGTAAATCCCAATTTTTCCACATCCGTTAGTGAACTGATACATTGAAAAATTTTGTACTTGTCTCCCTTGATTGACAATACTAATGCTTATTTCCCCAAATATCAACTGCAAAAACCTTCAGGTAGGTAAATTTAAGTACATTTTCTCAATTTATTTGCATGCAGTGTCTTCCACTTGTGTTTTGTCAGATCTGTAGTTTGGAGTATAATGATTTGCAGAAGACTGAGTGTTAGTCCAAGTGAGTTTATTAGCAGACAGCACAAGGTGCCCGACTGTGCTTAGAGTCACAGCCGATGTGTCTGAGGCAAGGGTGTCCTTTTTACTCTCAGGGAAGTGGCCTTGAGAGGTTTTAGTGTGAGAGAGCAGCCTTGAAGGGTCTCTGCATGGGGCGGGGGGGGATATCTCAGGGGCTGCAGGTGTTGCATGGGCCCGAGCCATGTAGCAAAAGGGAGAAAACAGTTGTTTTGGTGGTTTTGAGTGTTGCGGAGGTGTGGAGGTCGGCTGCTAGTCATGTTAATAGTTCTTTTTCCCTTGTCTGGCTCCTGAAGCCAGACCTGACAGGTTTCAATGTAGTATAGATTTATAGTTCTTAAATCGTACTTGCACAGTTTATAAAGGTAAGATTATGACTTAAAAACTGCTCAAATGGATTTCTTTATTAGGTTCCTTGGACTTAACTTCTGCTAGAAATCATCACCAGCTGCCAGTGGAAAATCCCCCCGTATCAGAAAATGTAAGCAAAAAAATTCTTGATGTGTTAATCTTTTAAAAATTCTCAGTATTGTCAAATAACGTGTTCTGAACTACTTGGTTAGTAGCATATCTTGTTTTTATTTAGATATCACATACAGAATGCTTACGTACTAACAACTGGGCATGCATAGTGTTTGAGTCATTTTATAATTGTCCACTATAGCGTCTTGTTGATTAGCTTTAGGCAGGTTAGCACTTGTCACCAGTGGATAACCTCAGCTTCCTTTATTTCTTTCTATGACTTCTTCCTTTCCCTCTTGTAGTTTATCAAAATAAAACAAAACAAAAACAAAACAAACAAACAAAAAGCAATGTGAGTAAATCTAGTACTTAAAAAGTCATGGTGTTCCATTACTGAGCAGAATATTAGAAAGGAAATCTAGGAAGTGTACTTCAGCAGAAAGCTGTTTGTGGTAGTTGTCACCTAACTAGAGAGATTTGAGACCACAAATAATCCCAGTGGTTTAGGGGGCTGGAGGAATGGCACAGCAGTTAAAGCACTTGCCTAACAAGCGCAAGGTCCTGAGTTCAATTTCCGAGCACCACATAACCCAGGTGTGGTGGTGCACACCTGCAATCCCAGCACTCAGAATGCTGAGGCAGGAGGATTGCCACAAGTCCAAGCTAGCCTGGGCTCCACAGTGAGTACAGGATTAGCCTGGGCTACAGAGCGAGACCCTGTCTCAAAAAAAAAAAAAAAAAAAGTGCTGGTTAGTTTATGCTGTGCCATTTGTTGACCGTCCCAATCTACTATTCCATTTGACTAATGGTGAGTCAGATTTTTACATTTGACTGAAGCAACTGTCAGTTTAGTGATTTCTTCTACTACAAGAGGGAAATTGGGATGTGAGTATGAATATCAGTCGCCACACTTTGCCTGCTGGTTCATTTATTCGGTTGTTGATCTGCCTGCCCTTTGCTCCCTCTTTAAGCACATGCATAAGTAGCATCTGGCCACCTATGCGTTGCACAGTGCTGGGCCGTATCTGAACCGGAGTCCTTCCCTCCCAGAGCACAGTAGTCATGTGGATACTAAATAGTATTTGAGAAGTAATAAATCGCGAAGTTTATTAGTCTCCTGCTTTTCTTCTTCTAAAGGACTTTTCTGAAGATGTTGCAGAGCAGGAGTTACCATTGGATAAAGCAGAAGATAATTGTAGACAAAAAGGTAAAATATATGATTTTTAAGAATCATAGTAAAATATACATGATATTTTCCACTTTACAGGATTTTTTCTTTTTCTCTTTCTTTCTTTCTTTCTTTCTTTCTTTCTTTCTTTCTTTCTTTCTTTTTTTTTTGAGACAGGGTCTCACTCTGTAGCCCAGATCGCTCCTAAACTCACTTAGTAGCCCAGGCTGGCCTTGGACTCATGGCAGTCCTCCTGCCTCAGCCTCCTGAGTGCTGAGATTACAGGCATGCACCACCACTCCTGGCTTTATGTGGTGCTGGGGAATCGAACCCAGGGCCTTGGGCTTAATCACTGTGTCATTCCTCCAAGCCCATTTTTTACAGTTAGTAAAGGTACACTTCTGTGACACTAAGTACATTCAAACTGATGTGCAGCCGCCATCACTATCTGCCTCAGATCTTTGTTTTCCCTGGCCGAACTCTGCCTCTCAACACTTCATTTTTACTTTGAATTCAGTCACACGGTATTTGATCCTTTGTGTTGGCTTACTTTTCTTCACATAGTATCTTCAAGTTTTTTTTTTTTTTTTTTGAGACTGGATCTTGCACTGTAGTCCAGGTTGGTCCTGAACTCCATATGTAGCCCAGGTTAACCTTGAACTCATGGCAATCCTCCTGCCTCAGCCTCCCGAGTGCTAGGATTGCTGAGATTATAGATGTGTACCACCATGCCCGGTTTATGTGGTGCTGGGGAGTTGAACTCAGGCCCTTGAGCTTGCTAGGCAAGCACTCTAACCACTGCTATTCCTCCAGCCCCTCCAGTTTCATCATTATTGTAAAATGTGTCAGTATTCACTAGTATTCAACAGTACTCACAGTTGATTTTTAGACATACATTCAACAGCCTGTTTTGTTTGCTTTGCTACTGGGGATGGAATGCGGTATCTTTGTGCTGAGCTACATCCTCAGCCCTTTCTTACTGAGACATGGTTTTGCTAAATCACTGTTGCCTACCTGTGCTCAGTCCTCCTCCCTTTAACTTCCCACCGTGCTGGGATTACAGGTGTGTATCACCATGTCCTACTTACAACTTATAGTTTAATTATTTTAATTTTTTTCTAGTACTAGATATCAAACCCAGCGCTCAAGCGTATTAGGCAAGTGCTATACCACCAAATTATATTCTCAAACCCAATGATCTGTGTTATTAATTGTTGAATTAAGTTATTAATATTATGGCTTTAACATTTAGAAAAAAAGTTTTGAATGGTAGTTTATTTTTTTCAATCTGTCACCTAGGTTTGCTATCGCATATTTGTTTACAAATTCTGAATTCAAGTTTGAATGCTGTTTGCTAACATATTGAGTTAAAATGTTCCTTGATAAGTTTTACTTTTTCTCAAGTTTTAAAGAAGTTTCATTTATTTCATTCCAAATAGTTTTCAGAATTTAAACAATATATCCAATTTACTGTTAGGTTTTTTTTCTTTTTTTCCTTTGGAGATGGGGTCTTTTACCTGTAGGCTAGGCTTGTCCTGTACTCACTGCATAGCTCAGGCTGGCTTTTAACTCATAGCAGTCCTCCCGCCTCAGCTTCCTGATGACAGGTACTTGCCATTGCACCCGATTTGTGCGGTGCTGAGAAATAGAACCCAGGGCCTTGTGCTTGCTAGAGAAGTGCTTTGACCTTTGAGCTATGCCCCTAGCCCTTATTCTTTGCTTTTTTTTTAAGTTGAGAAATTACTTTTTTTTTTTTTTTTTTGAGACAGGGTCTCACTCTAGTCTAGGCCAGTCTGAATTCATTATGTAGTACAATCTGGTCTTGAACTCATGACAATCCTCCTGCCTTAGCCTCCCAAGTGCTAGGATTATAAGAGTTTGCCACCCCACCCAATTTATGTGGTGTTGGAGATTTGAACCTAAGGCATTGTACTTGCAAGGCAAGTGCTTTAACTACAGTGTTATTTCTTCAGCCAAAGAGTTGAGAAGTCCTATTTCTCATCTCTGAATTTTCTTTTCTTTTCTTTCTTTCTTTCTTTCTTTCTTTCTTTCTTTCTTTTTCTTTTTCTTTCTTTCTTTTTTTTTTTGGAGACAGGGTCTTGCTCTGTAGCCCAGGCTAGTCCTAAACTCACTGTGTAGCCCAAGCTAGCCTTGGACTCAAGGCAGTTCTCCTGCCTCAGCCTCTCAGAGTGCTGGGATTACAGGCATGCACCACCACACTCAGGTTATGTAGTATTGGAGAATTAAAGCCAGGGCCTTGTGCTTGCTAGGCAAGTCCTAAATATTCTTTAAGTTAAACTAGGACTGGATTTTTTTTTTTTTGAGTAGTTTACTAAAATTTAATGAATGTTCAGGAATCTGAAACATTTTTGTGTCTTCATTTTGTGGCAGATGACATCTTTATTTCTCAGTATACCATGGGACAGAAGGATGCTTTAAGAACAGTTTTAAAGCAAAAGTAAGTTTTGTTTAAAGAAACTGGTTGGACCATGTCTTATGCTTAAGTGAATTTCACTTTACTTTGGGTATAGGAAAAACGTTTTTCCACTACATGATACTGACACATATAAAGTTCTCAATAACTGTTAGCAGTTATCATCAAGAGAAGTTATGTTCTAAGTATTATTCTGTGTTAATGCTCACAGAGTATTATGAAATAGTATCCATTCCATTCTGATTTTATAGAATTATCTTTTTACTTCATACCTACAAAATTTATTTACACTCTAGATTTCTCATGTTAGAGAAATTATGATATATTTCATCTTCAGAGTCTGATTCCTTTCACCAAGCATAATGGTCTTGAGTTGTATCCATTTTTCTACAAGTGACTCAGATATATCTGTCTTTATGGTAGAATCATGCTCCATTGTACATATCTATCTATCTATCTATCTATATCTATCTATCTATCTATATGTATGTATGTATGTATGTACACACACACCACACTTTTTTTTTTAACCCATTGGTCTGTTGATATATATTTTGGCATCTGCTATGGTTTGGATCTTGAGTGTCCCTGAAAAGCCTCATGTACTTGGAACTGTGTGTTATTGGGAGGTAGGATTTGGTGTGGAGGTGTAGATGCTGTGTCAACTTGTTGGGATTGGGGTGCCCAGGACAGAGCTTTCAGGTATGTGTTTTTGACTTGTAGCCAAGGAAGTAAGGGAAGGGCACCTACCCTGGTAGGGGGAGTCTAACTGGCAGCTTAAATTAAATGAAGAAAGGAATAAGAAACATTGTTACAGCTTCTTCCATACTTGACTTTGCTCTTACCTCACTTGGCTTGTTCACAATGGGGTGAGCAGCTCTCCCATCTTTGTCTCTGCTATGTACATCCACCATTGCCAGCTGCTCCATGTTTGCACTATGTGAATTCCTCTGAAACTGAGCTAAATAAATATTTTCTCCCTTAAATTGTGAATGTTGGACATTTTGTCACAGCAACAGAAAGGTAAGACAGCATCTTCTACGATTTTGCTATTATTGTGCTGCTATAACCATGAGTATACTAAATATGGGTATATGTGCATCTCTATTATGTGTTGCTTTTAACTCTTTTGGAAAGATACTAGAAGAGATATTGCTAGATCAAATGGAATTTTCAGTTTTTTGAGGAATCTCCATACTGCTTTCCATAGTAGTCTTACCACTTTACAGTTCCTCCAGCAGTGTAAAAGAGTTCCTTTCCCCCACACCATCACCAGTATCTATTGCTTTTTGAGTTCTTGATATATGTCATTCTCACTTGGGTAAGATGTTCACAGAAAAACAGGTTAAACGATGGAACAGAGCTGAGACAGGCTCAAATATCCTCAATTGTGTGATCTTCCAGAGTGGCTGAAAACATGCACTGGAGAAAGGATAGCCCTTCAATCAATGGGCTCTTTACATGCAGAAGGACGAATCTAAACCCACACCTATTGCCGTGTACTAAAATCCAGGTGGATCAAAGACCTAGATATTAGAATGGAAACACTGAGCCCATGGCGGACTAAATAGGTGAAAACCCTTGAAGATATAGAAGTGGGCAAAGACTTTGTCAGTAGAGCCTCTGATGCAAAAGGAATACCCTTGCAATTAACAGATAGGATCATATCAAATTAAAAAGCTTCTATACAACAAAGGAAATTATCAACAGAATAAAGAAAGAACTGACAGAATGGGAAAAAATTTTAGTTTTTACCACTTACACTTTGGATAGGAAGCTAATCACTAGAATATACAAAGAACTAAAGAAAAATACACTTCATATCAAAGACCGATTAAAGTAGGCAATTGAAATGAATAGTTTTCAGAAGAAGTATGAATGACCAGCAGATACGTGAAAAAAAATGTTCAGCATCATAAGCCATTAGAGAAATGCAAATGAATACAACATTAGGATCTGTGTTCTTAACAATTCACAACCCTGCTTGTTTCTTCCTTTCTTTTCATTCTCTCTCTCTCTCTCTCTCTCTCTCTCTCTCTCTCTCTCCTTCCCTCCCTCCCTCCCTCCCTCCCTCCCTGAATCCTGGGTATTGAACTCAGAGCCTTTGCATTAAGTTGTATTTTTGATTTCAAGATAAGGTCTTACCAAGTTGCTAAATTGCTCATGCTGGACTTGAACTTGTATTCCTCCTGCCTCATCCAGGCAAAAAGTGCTCAATAGGAAATGGAATATAAAGGTCACAAAAAGAGCCACAGCCTGAGATCTGTGTGTAGGAGCCACCAGTGTGTATGTGGTCATCCAAGCTCTGGAAAGAGGTGAAGTGAGGGGGTAAAAAAGGACACCTAGTATTGGACTTAGAAAACTGAACGTGAGGGATGTCCTGAGAAAGGAGCTGACTTCCAGATGCTGCTCAAGAAAGTTAGGCCAGAGATGTGGGGGAGAATATGGGTGTCAGTAATGCCAAGAGGAATTAGTTTCCAAGTTAATATGTTACTCAGAGGTAAAGAAAGATAGGAAGTGAAAAATATTCACTGCACGTAGCAAGAAGAATCATTGCTGAACTTGGTGAGAGCAGTTTTAGTACAGTATTGGTTTATTCAATGGATTTAGGAGTAACAAAATGTTCTAAAAGAAGACTAGAAGTAATTGTTTGTGAATGAGGGGGTTGTGTGCATTTTCCCACTTCTTTAGACTCAAGAACTCTATAAATTTGGTTCTTTAAGCATTTATTAATTTAATAATTGGAAGAAATAAAATTTCAAAGCCTATGTAAACGTGGGCATCATACCAAATATCTGTATTTCCAGCTTGTTAGTAAGCTGAGGAAGGAGGATCATGAGTTTGATGCCAGCTACGGCAACATAGCTAGAACTCATCTCAAAAAGAAAAGTCACAAGTTGCCCGGGCTGGGCTTGAATTTGCAGTTCTGCCTCAGGCTCCCAGAGTGCTGGGATTATGGGGCTGTGCCACCAGGCCCTGCTGGACTTGAATGTGTGATCCTCTTGCTTTTGTCTCCCTCAGTGCTGGGATTATGGTGTGCACCACTATGCCCCGTTATGAGGGAACTTTTTAGACAAGTAACTGAAAACATGAAATATGTACAAGTCATGTAGTGTGGTGGGGTGGGAAAAGTGAAGAGAGTGAAGGGCGAATCAGTGTCATGAGAATTGGGCTCTGCTTCTGTCACTAACTCTGGGACTTTGATCTAGTAAAGCCTATTACCCCTGTGCACCTACATGTTCTTCATGTAAAATGGGAAATTAAGATGACTTAGATTTCCCCAGCTTCCTGATTCTGTGACACCTCTCATGTAATTGTGACGAAACAATTGACAAAGCTTGATGACTTAGAAGATGAGCAGAAGTCAACCTAACTACAGAATTTTGAGACTCAGACCAAAAAGGGATTCTTTCAGTAGAAATGGGGAAATGTCAAAGAGCTGTAAGTTTGGGTTCTGTGCTGTCTTTACAGATCAAGGCAGGGAATCCAGGGAGATAGGATGTGTTCCTGCTGCATTTGTTGGACTTTCCCAAGGATTCTGTACTTTTATCAGTGTTCTTCTCATTGTTGTCTTGGAGGCCAAAAGTTGACCTTTTTGAATTTTAATTAAATACTTTTTTTTTTTTTGCAAGCATACATCTGTTTTCTACTCCTCTTCAATCCAGGCTATTTAATGGTGTTTTGGTGCACATTTCAAGAAACTAGATAATGATTATGAATTAAATCTAAGTGACCTAGAATTCAGAAAATTTCTTTCAGAAGTTTAGTAATCCCTGGTGGACACTGTGCTCAGTCAAATAAGCCAGGCACAGAAAGATAATTAGCACATAATTTATTTATATATGGAGTTTACAAAAGTCAAAGTCTTGGAAGCAGAGCATAGATTGATTGGTGGTTTCCAGGAGTTGGGAGTAGAGAAGAATGGGGAGTTGGTGGGGAAAGGGTACAATTTTAGTTAGGTGAACAGTAGTCAATAATGTTAATTGCTGGAAGAGTAAGTCTTAAATGTTCACACCACATACCAAAAAAAAAAAAAAAACTATACTAGGTGATAGCTATATTAATTAGTTTGATTTTGGTAACCATTTCACAGTGTATATACATATCAAATCATGAAAGCATATACTATGTAACTGTGTATATTTTTTGTTGTTAAATAACCTCAAAGCTGCAGGGGAAAACTTGTAGTCACAGTGTACATTAGTAACGTTATAATTTTATAATTTTTGTTTCTTCTTGTGCTGAATACTGAACAGAGGGCCTTCTACATGCTAAGCACACACTTCACCACTGAGATACACCCAAAACCCTCATGTTATAATTCTTCTCAAAGTGTTTGGAGAAAATATCATTTCTTTAAAAACTTAATTTGACACAGCAAAGGAAACAGTCAATAGAATGAAGAGAGAACCAAAGGAATGGGGAAAATGTTTGCCAGCTGCTTTTCAGACAGAGGACTATTATCAAGAATGTGCGAAGAACTGAAAAAAATTAGACCCCTCAAAATAAAAGACCCAATCAAAAATTAGGCATCTGAAATGAAAAAATAGTTCTCAGGAGAAAAAGTCTGAATGAGTGAAAAAATGTTCTACATCTGTTGCCATCAGAAATGCAAATCAAAACGACCCTGAGGTTTCATGTAACTCCAATAGGAGTAGCTGGTATCAAGAGCTCAAAAAATAACAAATGCTGGTGAGGTTTTGGGGAAAAAGAAACCCTCCTACATTGTTAGTGGGCATGTTGATTGATACAACCACTATGGAAAGCAGTACAGAGATTTCTCAAAAAGCTGAAAATAGAAATCCCATTTGACCCAGCTCTATCTCTTCTGGATATCTTCCCAAAATTTTGAGTTAAATTCATCATACAAGAATGATGATCCATGCATACCCATGGTTATAGCAACACAGTTTATAACAGCCAAGTCTTGGAAGAAGCCAGTATGCCCAGCAATGGGTGAATGGATAATATATATATATGTACAATGGAGAACTTTTCTACCATGAAGAAAGACAAATTTGAGCCAATGGATACACCTTGAGATTATTATGTTTAGCAAAATGAATCATACACCAAAGGTTAAATATTGTATGGTTTCTGTAATATGAGAAAACCAAACATAAAGTAAAAGAGATGGAAGAAAGTAAGAAGATGGATGTGTGGAGAGGGAAAAGAAACTTGGCGGGAAAGGTTGAAGGGATAGGAACAGGAAAGGTATATGATGTGTAAGTAAGAAAAAATAAGACATTTGCCTGCCTTCCTGCATAAAATTAAGAATTTGCATTGTTAGAACTTCTTCTGTTTGTTTTTGGTTTTGGGGGGTGGGTCCTGGGAATGGAGTCCAGGGCCTTCACATTAATCTGTATCACTGGTAGATTTTTTTTATTTTGGACTTTGAGACAGGGTCGTGCTAAATTGGTAAGTTGCCCAGGCTGAGCTTCAGCTTTCAATCCTCCTGCCTTCCAGAGTGCTGGGATTTACAGGCCTGTGCCATTGGCCTGACCTGCTTATTTTGTTTGTACTTGTTGATTATGTTTTTTTTTTATGAGTGTGGCTATTCTTTTTTCATATATGTAAATCTTATTTCCTGAAACAGTAGCACTGTCTTCAAGGAATTATTTTCTTAGTTTTTCTTTAGTTTTTATCAGGTCCTTAGTGACCTGAGCCTTGGTGAATTTCATGCACAAAGTTACTTTAATTGGTAATTTAATTTAAAAAATTAAGAAAACTGCCCTCAGCAGATTACCACTTAGATATTTCTTAAAATGGCTCAGTTTAGCTTATTGAATATATTTTGATTTGTTTTTTTCACACATAGAGCTCAAAGCATGCCTGTTTCTAAGGAAGTGAAGGTGCATCTTTTAGATAATGCAGGTGCTGAGAAGGACGCTGCTACCCAGGAGGCTAGAATTTCACCTGGTGCAATTGACTCAGCCACTACGGTGGCGGCAGCAACAGCTGCTGCTATTGCAACAGCAGCTCCACTGATAAAGGTGCGTTCTCCTATCCATTCCTAACAAATCCTGTGAAATGTAAAATTGTCTATTAACTGATAACTGATTCTGTAAGTGGTTGCATCTAGGGATAGTCTAGTTGCTCTCAATTTGAAAGAATTCTTTCTTTGTGGTTGTGTACTACTCCGTAGGAATTATGAAAATCACCCCCTTTTCACTGTGGTGGCTCTAGTTTATCAATTCGTAGCAAGGAAACAGAAGCAGGTCAGGGTAGGCACAGATTTTTAAGCTAATACATGAGAGAGTATTATGTAGAACTCAAGGCTGCTGACCTAACTGAGCCATAGGTCAGTGAGATGTCAAATGCTACTTTGTAAGAATAAAATAAATAAATGTTGCTTTGTTCTGCTATGTTCTTTAAACTATGTAGTAAATTCAGTATATGTGTGTATGAACTGTGAGCAAGAAATATAGTGAATGCCTAAATTTTTAAACATTAGCATAAAAGATACATTGCTATTAATGCCCCTTAAAATTGCCCCACTTGCTTTGAACCCACATATCCCATTGTTTGTAGCACTTTCTGAAGTAGCTCTGTAAGTCCTCATGAGTATATTTAGTTGCACTGTTGTGGCTTCCTTGTTGTTTTGAATTAATGCAAACTGTTTACCTTTCATGGTCATTTTAACTCTGGGGAAGAACCATATGTCTCATGGTGCTAGTTCTGATGAGTAGATGGGTAAGGACCCAGGGTCCTGTTTTTGTCAGCCCTGCCTTTCTGTTGAGTGCTGCTCGCAGCAGTATTCACTTGATTTTTGATCCTGTCTCATGAAGACATGAAAGAACTGCTTGAAAAAGTGGCAAAATGATGTGATAAGTGTGTCCATCCCGAGAGGGAGTAACCTGGGGAGATTAATGGCAATATATCTTTCATTGCAATGAAGTTTTCATTTTAGACACCATATATTTTGTGTATACCTCGTGGATATATGTGTACACACATGTATTTTTAAAAATAGAAAGTGTACCTAAGGTTTGCTGTCTCCTGCCTTTGACTTTTAAACTGATTGAGTTGTCAAATTATTAGTTAGTAAAAGCTCTAATGTGATGATTTTTTTGGTAGCCAGTTTCTATAAGTAACCTTTCTAGTAAATGGACATATTTCTGGTACCTTTTTATAATATGAAAATTATTTTTATATTTGTATTATTTTAGGTGCAGAGTGATTTGGAAGCAAAAGTTAATTCTGTTACAGAATTACTTAGTAAGTTACAGGAGACTGATAAGCACTTCCAGCGTGTTGCAGAGCAGCAAAGAGCTGTTCAGAATAAACAAGAGAAACTCCATTGTCATGATCATGAGAAGCAGATGAGTGTGTTCATGGAGCAGCACATCAGGCACCTTGAGAAACTACAGCAGCAGCAAATAAACATCCAGGTACCTGTAACAACACCAGTGGATGTTCTGTGGTCTTTTATCACTTGCAGTTTTTTTTTTTTTTTTGGGGGGGGGGGTGTTTCTGAAGATTCAATCCTGGGTTTTGTGCATGCTAAGCAAAAATTTTTGCTTCTGATCTCTACCCCTGCCCAGTTACTTGCATCTCTTTAATTAGTATGTGTTGGTATTTGCCATAGCTCATTAGATTGTAAGGCTTTAGCTTTTTTCTTTTTAAAAAGCTTTGGTTCTTGAATCATGATTTAATTTTTCATCATTCTTTTTTTGAGACAGGATCTCACTCTTTAGTCCAGGCTGATTCTGAGCTCATTATGTAGCCCAGACTGGTCTTGAACTCATGACAATTCTCCTGCCTCAGCCTTCAGAGTCCTTGAATTACAGTTGTGCACCACCACACCATGCTTATGGCTTATGTTGCTGGAGAATTGAACTCAGGCATTTAATGCTTGTTAGGCAAGCCCCGTAACTGCTGAGCTATTCCTCCAGCCCCTTGAACTCACTATGTAGTGCAGACTAACCTGAAAACTCACAGCAGTTCTCCTGCCTTGGCCTCCAGAGTGCTGAGATTACAGACATGTGCTAACATGCCCAGTTTATGTGGTGCTGGGAAATCGAACTCAGGGCCTTGTGCTTGCTAGGCAAGCACTCTAACTGCTTTGTTATTCCTGTGGTCCCACACATTGATTTCTGAAGAAGAGTGTCTTACTTTGTTCTAAGTAATTGGTGTGCCATCTGCTCATCCATCCCAGACTAAATTCATAATTCACTCACTTTATAATTTTGGAAGAATAGAATCTTTGCTGGCTTAGATGTCTCTCTTATAAAGCTTGTAATTACAGAGAAAGTTGAAGTTTTGCTGGTGTACTAGGTGTGTTAGTTGTCCAGCAAATTTAAAATGAAATGAAATGAAGTTAGTTGAGTGTCTCAACTTATTTATTTAGTGAATCTTAATACACTTCTAGGAATTCTGTAAAATGATGAATAGTTTTATGTTTTCTTGACATAAGCTCTTTTGTAATTAATTTTATCTATTGAAATAGTAATTTCATATATTTTAATAAATATCACTGAAAACTATGAAGTTGCTGTAATTCGCACATATGTATAAATCCATATTCTGTTGCTACTACTCACCATGTCTATTATGTGCATCCTTTCAAACCTTTGCTTCAAATGAAGTCTACCATGCAGGATTTAAAAGGTGAAATGTTTTGCTTTTAAATTTTTGGGTTGAAGGGAAGGTCTAAGGTTATAGCCCTTCCTTCCTGGTCCTCTTTTAGTTTGTGGCAGTGTCCCTAAACAATCTGTGAGGTGGAAAGGGAGGTGCTGAAGTTTAGGATGGTTAAAGACAATTAGTAGGGTCATACAGCAGTCAGGTATCACCTGTCATTTGGATACTACATGTACCACTGGCATCTCTGCTGCTACTACTAGGAGAGTTGCATTTCAGATACGTACTTTCAGTGCCCATATGTTTTGTGATGTGACTTTCAAATGATTAAAATTAATAAAATGGTTTCTTCTAGACCCATTTTATTAGTGCTGCACTCAAGACTAGTAGCTTTCAGCCTGATAACATGCCCCCGTCCAGAGCAGTAGAGAAGTGCCCTGAAAAACCAGAGCCTTCTAGTAGCAGCAGTCTGTCTTCGTATAACACGTCTGCTTCCAAACGAGGTAAGCCTCCCTTGCTCCTTATAAAAATGCAGTCAGCCATTAATTTACTTTATGCTACACAAGCTAAAAATTTTTTTCACTGCGTAGTAGTGGTAGGATGCCTTTATAGAATTTATTTGTAAGAGACTGTTGTATAAAATTATTTTTTTCTTTGGCCAAATATATTTTATGTTCTTTTGCAGTTTATTCAAATTATGGATCATGTTCTCATTTATGGTTTTAATATTTATAAATTATCAAAGACACTTAAAATTTAGAAAAAAATTAGGCATCTAATTTTGAAAAATACTTATAGGGCCGGGGTCATAGTTCAGTGGTGTTCAAGGCCTTGGGTTTGATTGTTTCCCAGCACCACCTAAACTGGATGTGGTGGTGGTATACTTCTATAATCCTAGCATTGAGGAAGCTGAGGCAGGAAGATTGCTCTGAGTTCAAGGCCAGCCTGAACTATAGAGAGAAACCCTGTCTTCCAAAAAAAGAGAAAGAAATACTTGCATACAATTCTCTAGTTTTCACCTAAAAGACTGAATACTTACTGTTTTTCTTGGTTCTATGACTTAAAAATTTTGTACTTGTACAAATTGTATCCTTTCTTTATCTGCAGCTTTGAGTGCCAAGGTCTTAGTATTTACAGTAAACTGTGGGCTAAAAATATTAAAAGAAAAATTCTGGAAAGGAGCAATTTGTAAGATTTAAATTGTAATTCTATACTTTGTAATTGTATTCTGTACTTTATTTTATCTGTAATTTTGTAATTTGAATTGTTCTGGATAGCATGATGAGATCTAATCTTTGTCTTGCTCAGTCCTGTCCGGGTTGAGAATCACCTCCTCTTGTCTAGGGTCTCCATGCTGTACTGTGTGTGTGTATGGGAGGAAAACAGTGGGATGGGCTGAAGGAATAGCACAGTGGTTACAGCAGTTGCCTACCTTGCTATTAGTTCAAGGCCAGTTTCCAAAGTTTCATTTGTTAGTTACTATATCAAGGTCATTAAGAAGTCCTCACACTTACGAAGGCATAGTCCTTATAAAACTGTCCTGAGGTTGGTTGGAGGAATAACATAGCACTTGAAACGCTTGCCTAGTAAATGCAAGGCCCTGAGTTTGATTCCTCAGCACCACATAAGCCAGATGTGGTAGCACATGCCTGTAATCCCAGCACTTGGGAGGCTGAGGTAAGAAGATTGCTGTGAGTCCGAGGCTAGTCTGGGCTACATAGCTCAAGAGTGCCTGGGCTACAGAGTGAGACCTTGCCTCAAAGAACCAAATCTGTTCTAAGGTAAGCTGAGTTTAAGTTTTGGGTTGTGAAGAGACGAGAGCAAAGCACAGAAGTTCCTACTTCCCACTTGAGGTGCGTGCCAGAGCAAGGTGAGGGCTCAGGTTCTGGTAGGACCCAGCCATGTGCCTTCTGTAGAAGGAGGAAGTTTTTTCTAGTATATTTGCTCAATTCCAGAAAAGTACGTCTTGATAATCTCATTTTTCAACCATGAGTTTTATAGGGAAAAAAGCTTGTTTTATTGATTGTGTGCTGAGTTAGGACACAGATTTTAAAAATTAGTAAAGTTCAACAGATTAAACTTTTCATTTTTCTAGGCTTTTCTTGGACATACATCGTTTAATATAGTTATAATTGTAGCATATAGTTTTGTACTTTTTATTAGCATACCTGAATTTTTTCTGCTTTATCTAGTTATAGCTGTGTTCATAATTTCAATTTTTAACTTTTTCTCTTTTTTTTGTGGTGGAGAGAATTAAACCCAAGGCCTGGCTTGTGGTAGACAGGTTCTCTGCCTCTGAGCTATATCCCATAATTTAAAATTTCAGTGACTAAAGGATAGATTGTGGAGTAGCTATGCCACAATTTGTATCTTGTTAGGCAGTTTTTAGGTTTTCTTCTTTATAAATAATATTGTAATGAACATTATCGTATGTATTTTTTTCTTTTTTTGAGATAGAGTCTCACTCTGTAGTCCAAGCTGGTTCTAAGCTCACTATGTAGCCCAGACTGGCCTTGAATTCAGCAGTCCTCCTGCCTCAGCCCCCCAAATGCTAGGATTATTGGCATGTGCCACCACCCCAGCTTTTGTGGTGCTGGGAATTGAACTCAGGTACTCAGCACTTGTTAGGCAAGTGCCTAAACTGCAGTTTAACTGCCAAGCTATTCCTCCAGCCCCACGTTATCATATATTTAACATTGTCTTTCTTTCATGTTATTTCCTTGGGATAAATTCCCAAGAGTAAGATTACTAGCCTGAAGTAAATGGTCAGATGGTTTATCAGTTAACTGGTGTCAGAAAGGCAGCCAGCTGTGCTTTTTCACCACAGCTTCAATAGCACTGAATATTATCTTACTGATTCTTGTATATTACATTTAGGTGTAAAATGTTTATATCTTCATTTCTTTTGACTTTTAGTGAGGATTAAGTAATTCCTACATACTTGTTAATAATCTGCATATCCTATAATTTAGTATTAACTTTATGATTACCTTTTTTTTTTTTAAACGAAAGGACCTTTAGGAATGGTTGAAGATGTGGGTCTTGATGAACAGAAATCTCCCTTGGAGACGCCAGCACCTCGCAGGTTTGCTCCTATACCTGTTTCAAGGGATGATGATGTATCAAAGAGGGAAAATCCTGTAGAAGAGAAAGAAAATATGGAAATACCAGGTAGTAGAGGTAAGAGAGCAATTATAATGAGCACCCACATTTTGTTAGATCCTATCTCAAATTACAAAGTTGTCTTGAGATTTTTCTCATTCAAGATTTGGAATTCTCTTATGTGCCATTTACTAAGTAAACTAGGATTAGTATTTTTCTTTAAATGGTGATGGGTGAATCAAGCTGCTTTGAATTCTTTGTAGGAGTTGAATGTGTATGTTTATAATTATTGTGTGTCCTACAGGTTATTTCCAAACCTTTAATGAACAAATTTTGTCATTACTAGTAGGTAAAATTGCTTTACTGAAAGTAAGACTGATTATTTTTAGAATGTGTTTCCTTATATTGTTTTTAAGTATGAATTTCAATAACAAAATTCAGGGAAATTAATATTTATCACCGTGTTCAGCTGAAAAAAGTGCTGATATGTAAGTGAACATTTTACTAGATAACAAGAACTTTTGTAAGTGTCTTAATATAATAGTATACTACAGATCCTTAAAATGTAACCCATCTGGTAAAAAGTAAGTGAAAAATACTAAGCAGTAGACTCTTAGAATTATTTAAATGTTTTTAAGTCTTATGTTAAGCAAAATTTTAAAAATTTAGATGATAATATTTAATAAACAAATCTCACCAAAAATTGTGTAAATTATTAAAAATTTGAATATTATTATGGGAAATCAGGACCATTGGCAAGATCCAGTTAAATGTTATTGTGCAGAAACAGATAAACTTTTTCTTTACTAATTTATGAAAATAGTCCAATTTGCTGAGCTTTATAATGATTATACTTCTTTCTGTGATGGAGATATATTTAGGCTTTTTACCTATAGAATTGAAAGTTTTACCAGTATAGATTACATGAGGTATAAATACTTAATTCTATTTCCAGAGTATATTTGTAATCTGTATTGTTTTTTTGTGGGGTTTTTTGTTTTCTTTTTTCCCACTATTTTATTAATATACATATGTAATACATAGTATTTACAATGAATTTGGGTATTTCATGCACATATGTATTATATAAACTTTATAGTTCCTTCCCCTTTTTGACCCTCCCACTCCCTCTATTTTTGTTTTAATCTGTTTTCTGTTGCTACAACAGAATACCATAGGCTAGGTATTTATAAAGGAAAAATTTATTTGGCTTACAATTCTGGAGGTCCAGGAGCATGGCAGCTGGTGCATATAGCCTCCGGGGAGGGCCATCCTGCTGCTTCAGGACATGAGGGAGGGTGTCACGTGAAAGGAGAGCAAGCTAGCCAGAGAGGGCGTAGTGGTATGGCAGAGTCTCTCCCTTGAGAACCCAGTAATCCATGCATAGATTAATCCCTTTATGAAGACGTAGTCCTCATGACTCACTCACCTTCTGAATGTCTCCCTCTTGCAAATACTATTAGCAATAAGTTTGAGGATTAAGTTTTTAACATATAAAATTTGAGGAACATATATAAAACGTAACAATTTTGGAGTTGACTGAGTAATCATCAAAAGAAACTAACTTATGCCAGAGTACAATTGTAAGTATAATGTTAAATAAAGAAGAAATGAATTAAAAGTTGAAAAATAATACTGTATTTCTTCTATTGTAGGAAATGTAAGGCTATTAGAACACATTTTGAATAATACTGATTCCTTGACAAGAATAAGTGAATCATCAGATATAACCTCACCAACTATGTCAAAAATGGGATGGAATCCTGAGAGAAAAGACAGGTAAAAACAAGAAATTGGAATGACACCTAGATTGGAAAGAGCTTTATTCAGAATTCGAAAATTTCTTTAGGAAATTAGGTAAATTACATAATTACTCTTGAGAAGTATCTTTGATGATAATTTGTCTTTTTTCTATCATAATGAAATTAGTATTTGATTTTTTTCAAACTACAGACTGTTCATTCCTAGTAAGTGCAGATTCTGATGAAATGGTACCTGGGATCTGCTGTCCTCTGCTGGGAGAGGGAGCAGAGTGGGTGGGATTTGAGGAGACATGAGGGTAGCCATGAGAATCTGGCCCCGTGTGCCTCTGTGCTGGTTCCTCGTGCTGTCCTCTCTACTTTTGTTTATGTTTGAAATTTTATGTACAAAACAGATTTTTAAATATCAAATAATCTGGGTCATAATAATTATTGTAACTTTGGTGTCATAAAACCTCAGGTAATAAAACTAAAAAAGCCACAAGTTGAGTAATTTCCTGTGGGGATATTATATAATTTTACTTTATTTGCATTGAATGTAATGATTGATAAGGGAGGATTTATATCTGCCATATTTCTTTGTATTTTCTGTATGTTTCTTTTCATTAAATAAATATTTTTGATGTGACAACTTTCAATTTCTTTGCTACCTTTTTTTTTTTTTTAAGATAGGGTCTCACTCTGCATCCCAGGCTGGTCCTGAGCTTGCTATAGGAGCCCAGGCTGGCCTTGGATTCACGGCAATCCTCCTGTCTCAGCCTCCCAAATAGAGGCCTGCACCACCACTCCTGGCTTATGTGGTGCTCGGGAATTGAACTTGCGTACTTAGCACTTGATGTAGCACTTGCTAGGCAAGTGCTTTAACCTCTGAGCCGTTCCTGCAGCCCCTCTTTGCTTTTTTTTCATTAGTTGTTACTTGAAGTATTGCAGTTGTTGTGTAATTTAAAGCAGTCTAGTTCAGATTAATGACAATTTAATTTCACTGGATATTAAAAATTTGCTCAGTGTATCTATTGCTTCCCTCTTTCTACTGGTACTGCCAGACAAATTATATAAGTTCATGTATATAGCTTGGTAACTGTTAATTCATACAGCTGTTTTAAAAATCAAATAGAAGAAAAGAGTTACAACCAAAACTATATATATATATATATATACTGTCTTTTATATTTACCTGATAGTTAATTTTTTCCTGTACTCTATTTCTTCAGATGGATTCACGTCAGAGTTTAGTGTCCTTTTATTTCACCCTGAGGGATTCTTTTTAGTGTTTCTTGTAGGTTATGTCAGCTAGCAATGAATTCTGTTAATTTTTGGTTTGGTTACCTGGGGTTGTCTTTAATTTCTCCCTCATTGGGGGTTGGAGAAATAGCACAGCAGTTAGAGCACTTGCCTAGCAAGCATAAGCTTCTGAATAAGATTCTGCAGTACCACATAAGCCAGGCATGGTAGCACATGCGTATAATCCCAGCACTATGGAGGCTGAGGCAGGAGGATTGCTGCAAGTTCCAGACCAGTCTGGGCTATATAATGAGCCCAGGACCAGGCTGAACTAAAGAGCAAGGCCCTGTCTCAAGAAAAAAAAAAAATTCCCTCACTATTTCTTTTTAATAAGCCTATATTTGTGGTGCATAATAACATCAGCCAGCTTGGGAATTGACTTATTTATATATTCCATCTAGGTCATTTTTACTTCCCATCACCACTTCCCACCCTGACCCTCATCCTCTTTCCCTCTCCACAAAGTCTATCTTCTTTCTTTCATCTTTTTTCATGTGTTTATTATCCATTGAGACTTCTTCCGAGAATTGTCTATTCATCTCAGATCTCAGTTGCCCATTTTTTGATCAGACCTTTTATTTTGGGGGTTCTGATTTGTGTTCTTTGTATGTTCTTGGTAGTAGTCCTTTGTCTGAGGAGTAGCTGGCGAGTTCTTTTCCCCATTCCGTGGGTGCTCTTCACTCTGTTGATTGTTTCCTTTACTGTACAGAATATTTTTATTTTGATGTAATTTCGTTTGCTGATTCTTGGTGTTATCTCTTGTGCTTTGAGTGTTTTATTGAAAAAGCCCTTGCCTACATCTATGTCTTTAAGGGTTTTGCCTACTTTTCTTCCAACAAGTTCACTTTTTCTATTTTAATGTCTAAGTCTTTGATCCATATTGATTTGGTTTTTGTGCATGGTGGAAGTTGTGGGTCTAGTTTCTTCTTCATGGGTTGGCCAGTTTTTCCAGCAACATTTGTTAAAGAAGCTGTATTTTTCAATGCTTATTTTTGACCACTTTATCAAAGATCAGATAGCTGAAGGTACTTGGGGATGTTTCTGCATCCTCAGTTCTTTTCCGTTGGTTCACTTGTCTGTTTTTGTGTCAATACCATGTCGTTTTTAATCCCTTTTGCTATGTAGTATAATTTGATATCTGATATTGTGATGCTTTCTACTTTCGTTTTATTGCTTAGGATTGTTTTGGCTATTCTGGGCCTCTTGTGGTTCCACATACATTTTTGGATTGTTTTCTCTAGTTCTGTGAAAAATAGTGCTGATATTTTTCTTGGGATTGCCTAGAAATCTGTGTATCAGTTTTGGTATTATGGCCATTTTGATAATGTTGGTTCTGCCTATCCAGGAACAGGGGATGTCTCTCATTTTCTAAAATTCTTTTCAATATCTTTTTTTTTTTTTTAGGGTACTATAGTTTTCAGTATAGAGGTCCTTCACTTGCTTCATTAGGTTGATTCCTAGGTATTTAATGTTCTTTGAGGTGACTGTGAGTAGGAATTTTTTTTCTATCTTTCTCTGTTTTCATTGTTGCTATAGAGGATGGCTACTGATTTTTGTGTATTGATTTTTTAAAATTTTAATTTTGGTAAAAAAATTTAACTTTTTTTTTAAATACATGAATACCAGATTCTGTAACACATTAGAACCATGGGGTTTGGGGAATTGGTGAGTGTCTATGTCCATCCCTTTTTCAGAGTTTCACCGCTTTCCTATCTGACCTTTGCCTCTCTTTCTACTGTGCCATTCATGTTGGGGACTTTTTATGTTATTATTTTTGTGCATTTCATAAGAGGGACAACCATCTGTAGTCACTTTTTTGTGGTTGGTCCATTTCACTGAGCATTATTGACTCTAGGTCGCCCCATTTCTGTTCAAATGCTTCATATCGGTCATTATGGCTGCATAGTATTCCATTGTGTATAGATACCACATCTTCTTTAACCATTTTTGTATGGATGAGTAAGTGGGTTGTTTCCAGGATTTGACTACTATGAATTGTGCTGCTATAAACATGGATACGCATGTGTCTTTTTGGTATGTTGATTGTTTCTTCTGCGAATATGTGTATATTGATTTTATATCCTTCAACTTGGCTGAGTTTGCTTATTAGTTCTAACAATCTTTTGGTAGAGTTTTTGGGGTCCCCCATGTAAAGGATCATGTTATTTGCAAATAAGTATAGTTTGACTTCTTCCTTTCCAATGCATATTCCCTTTATTGCATTCTCTTGCCTGATTGCTCTGGCTAAGGTTTTGAGCACTATGTTAAATAGGAGTGGTGAGAGTGGACACCCTTGTCTTGTCTCCATTTTGAGGAGAATTTTTTCAATTCTCCCCATTTAGGAAGATGTTGGCTGTAGGATTATCATAAATTGCTTTCATCAGCTTGAGGTAGCTTCCTTCTGTACATATTTTCATCAGAGCTTTGATCAGGAAAAGATCAAAAAATCAAAGGATTACCAGTATATAGTGTCCTTCTTTGTCTCTTCTGATCGGTTTTGTGTTTTGACAAAGGCTTTTTCTGCATCTGTTGAGATGATCATGTGGTTTTAGTCTTTGCTTTTGTTAATGTAGTGTATTACATTAATTGATTGAACCAGGCTTGCATCCCTGGGATGAAACCAGTTTGGTCTTTTTTAATAATTTGTTGTATTTACCTTGCAAGTATCTTATTGAGGATTTTTTCATCTATATTCATTTAAGGAAATTGGCCTATATTTTTCTTTCTTTGTGGGGTCTCTGTCTGGTTTGGGAATCAAGATGATACCTGCTTCCAGGAAGGAGTTGGGCAGTGTTTCCTCTTTTTAAATTTTATGGAAGAATTTAAGGAGCATTGACACTAACTCCTTCCTAAAGTTTTCATAAAATTCTGCAGTGAATCCATTAGGTCCTGGGCTTTTCTTTGTTGGTATATCCTTTATTACCGTCTCAATTTCACCCCTGGTTATTGTTCTATTCAGCATTTCTATATTTTCTTTGATCAGTTTTGGTTTATCATATGTGCTAAAGAGTTTGTCCATTTCTTGTGTGTTCATAAATTTGTTGGAATATAGTTTTTTTGGAATGTATTTTTTGTAATACTTTCTTGAAATTCTCTGGATTTTAGCATTGTCTCTTGTGATTTCATCTTTTTCATTTCTAATTGCATTGAAGTGAATTTTTCCTTTCCTTTTTTTGGTGAGTTTGGCTAGAGGTTTATCAATCTTATCCTTTTGAAGAACCAACTGTTTAATTCATTGATCTTTTGTATTATTGTTTTAGTTTCAATTTCATTGATCTCTGCTCTGATTTTTATAATCTCCTTTCTCTCTTTTACCTTCAAGTTTGTTCTTTTTTCTCCAGGACTTTGAGCTGCATCATTAGATTGTTAGTTTGAGATTGTTGGGTTTTTTTCATATATGCACTCATAGCTGTAAATTTCCTTGTTAGTACTGCTTTCACGGTGTCTCACAGATTCTAGTACAATGTGCTTCCATTGTCATTAGACTTTAGGAAGTTCCTGATTTCTTTCTTGGTTTCTTCTGTACTCATTCCTTGTTCGATAATTTATTATTTAATCTCCATGTATTTGAATAGTTTCTTTAGTTACCTTTGCTATTTCTAGTTCTATTCCATATAAGCTGAAAGTATGCAGTGATTTCAATTCTTTTATGTTTATTTAACATGTCTCATGTATACCTAAGAATGTGTTAAAGATTCATGTGAGGAGTTGTTTACTGAATTTACAACAATTATTAAACGTTTTTCCCAATCTGCAGCATTAGTACTCTGCATTCTCAAAGATTTCCTTCTTGTAAAGACCTAGCAATAAATAAAGTGAGTATGCAGAAGTCCAGTGATGTTCTTCATGGTCTTGGGCAGAAGAAGAAAGAAACAAATGGCCTGCTGCAGGTAAAGTAGGGTTGGTGTTAAAATTGGAGATTAGTAAGGCAAAAATTATGAAGGAGTGAAAAAAGTCCTGAAGACATACATTAGCGGGGAAAAGGGAAAGGACTGAGGAAGACGTGTCAGTCAAATCTTTTGCCTTTTCAAAATTTTGTCAGAAACCTTCACCAGATGACTTGTCCTAATTGCTCCACATGAGCAACTCTAGCTTTTGTTGCATGAAGGAGAACTGTGATTGGCCCTTGTAGATCTAGTCCACAGTGTTTGTCATTCCTACATAGAGTCAGAATGCTTGTCTTTTGTTTAGCTGCCTGTAGCAGTACAGTTTTTATCAACCACAGGACTGTTTTGTGCTTCTCTGGAGGACCTGTGGATTTTCCGTCTCTGTTTTATTTAACTGTTATTTTTCTTTCCTTTATTTATTTATTTATTTATTTATTTATTTTTACTGGGAATTAAGCTTAAGTTGTACTGCAGTACATCCCTGGTCTTTTTAATTTTTTGTGATAGGCTGTCCCTAACTAGCTGAGTTAATGGCTAGACTTGAATTTGTGATCCTTCTGCTTCAGCCTTCCAGAGTGCTGAGGTTCCAGAGTGTCTGGCTCATATTCCATTTCTAAATGGAAAAAAAAGTCAATTTCTGAATATTCTTTGTGACTTTTCACTTTGACAAATTGAGTTCTTAAAATGATAATTGGCGTAGTATATGGTGTCAGTAATAGTAAAAAGTCTTTTATTCTGATTAAAATCATATGAGGGGCTGGAGGAATGACTCAGCAGTTAAAACACATGCCTAGCAAGGCTAAGTCAAGTGCTAAGTACCCAAGTTCTGTTCCCCAGCACCACATAAGCTGGTCATGGTGGCACATGCCTATAATCCCAGTTCTCAGGAGGCTGAGACAGGAGGATCGCTGTGAGTCCAAGGCCAGCCTGGGCTTCATAGTGAGTTCAGGACCAACCTGGGCTACAGAGCGAGACCCTGTCTCAAAAAAATTTTTTTAATGTGGTAATTTTTATTTTCTTCCTTCTAAGCCAAAAGAATCTCCAGTCATGTTGAAGCATCCTGATCTTCAACAGGATTTTGGGAAACTTCAGACAACTAGTACAACAAGA
The DNA here is from genome assembly GCA_004027205.1 of Ctenodactylus gundi. Classification (NCBI taxonomy): domain Eukaryota; kingdom Metazoa; phylum Chordata; class Mammalia; order Rodentia; family Ctenodactylidae; genus Ctenodactylus; species Ctenodactylus gundi. The sequence continues at coordinate 77,063 of PVKB01000085.1, read as the reverse complement.
TCTGTACTGAAAGATGCTGAGAAAATTTTGAGAGGAGTACAGAACAATAAAAAAGTACTCGAAGAAAACCTGGAAGCTATTATTCGTGCAAAGGATGGGTCTGCTATGTATTCATTTATAAATGCTTTATCTACCAGTAGGTGAGGAACAGTGTTGGTGTCCTAAGTTTATTCATGAAGTTTCCAGTTCTAGTTTTGTCTTTTCTTTTTTTAGTAGTTTTTACTGATAAAAATTTTTTTTAAATTTTTTTCTTTTGATACACATCGTCTCTGGTTCTTTACAAACGTTTCTTCTTCAAATGGTTGATGAAAGCTAATACCATTGTTTTGTTTTTTCCTTCAGATGAAAGATTTTGAGCTACATAATAAGTTAAAAACTAGAACTGTATTTGATTCAGGTGCTAGTCTTACTACATGTGTGTTCTAACTTAAAAAATTCCTTTTTTTCTCTTTTATAGAGAGATGTCAGAAAAAATTAGGATCAAAAAGACAGTAGATGAGTGGATTAAAGCTATTTCTGCAGAAATTCAGGTATGTCTTAGACAAAACTGAAAATTAGTTGCAATCTTCAAATCTAATTTATGTGTTTTATTTGTTTTTCAAAATATTTCTTACAAATGAGTGTACTTAGTAGTGCTAATTTCATTTTGTCACTTTTTAAATTGTAAAGTGTGGTCTTATTTACAAGTGTTTTATCACATGAATTAAATTATAGTTCTTATGTGGCAGATTGTTGAAAAGTAATTAAAATATGGGTAATTTGAAAAAAATTTATCAAAAACATTTAGAAAAGAATTATCCTTGTAGAGATGTTTCAGACATCACTATGGCAAGAGCCTGCTGGTTATTTTTATTAGAGCATCCATAGTTTAAAGGAAATCTTTTATGTGTATGATGGAACAAAGATGGACTGGGTACCTTTGTTTTATCTTGGAGTGCAAGGTAGTCTTTTTCTGATTTTAAGATGTGCTTACACACTTACTCATAGTCATAGCAAGGTGAAGTGTCATTTCTGTTTCTACGGCATTAAACATTGAAATATATTTAATTTTAGTTTAATTTAATTTTATCTTTGAGATAAGGTGTTGCTCTGTAGGAAATATATTTTAAACTTTTTTACTTAGGAATATATATATATATATATATATATATATATATATATATATATATGTAACATAGTGATGAAAACTTATTTTAGCCACTGCATGTTGTGCCAGAAAAAGAAAACTAAGAGTCAGCAGATTTGGAGTCTAGTTCTAACTCTGCAGCCAACTAGCAATATATGTCCCTCTACTGCTATGAATTCTATTAAAATATGTTTCTAAACTTTCAGATAACTTTAAATAACTTTAATTGTTTAAAAAAATAGATAGCTGGGTGTGGTGACACAGGGTTTTATTAATAGTTCTTTGGACATATGTACATACCAATAAACTGGGAAAAATTATTTGGGTTTTTTTGATACTAGAAACTGAATCCAGGATCTCCCACATGCTAGGCAAGTACTGTACCATTGTGCTACATCCTCAGCTCATTTTAAATTGTATTCTATGACAGGCTTTCACTAAGTTGATCGGGCTAGCCTTGCATTACCAGCCTGCTTCGTTTTTTGAAGTAGCTAATGTTAAGCTGTGCATTTCCTTTTTTGTTTAAACTCATTTTTTAACTTTAAAAAGTTATTAAGTTATTGTGGCTCAATTATTAAAGTTTTAGAAGTTACCAGATTTATGTGCCTCAGTCATCAAAATCCAAAAAAATACACAAAATGTGATGAAAAGTTGACCAGCTAACTCTGTATCTCATCTACTATTTCCTATTCTGTATACTTTATAAAATAGTATTGTTTTTAATTTTTTAGTTTATTTTTCTAGAGAATGTTTATGCATATATAAGCTAGTGTCTGTTATTTTAAAAACATTCTAAACTGCCAAACTGTATAACAGCAAAAAATCAAAAATATTTTCTGTTATGAAAACATTACTATTTGGATAGGTATCGAGTAATTTTATTTCTGTTTAAGGATGAGTTGACAAGGAAAGATTATGAACAAAAGAAATTTGACCAGAAGAATCAAAGGACAAAGAAAACTCAGAATATGTGTAAAGATATTAAAGCTAACACACAAGACAAAATTGTAAACAAACCTGTAATTCCAAGAAAAAATTCTCAAAAACAAATAGAAGAACCATTTCGAAGTCTACCTGTGAGGAACATGGCTGCTCCCGGTATACAGAGAGAGAGAAAAGAAGTAAGCTAGTGTGGTTTGTGGCATGAGTGCTGCATTATGATTGATCATTTCTTCATCTGAGATACAACTCATGAAGTGAATATTAAGATGCGCTTAAAATATGAAGGCTAAACAAATGTAAATTATCTTTACACTGTTGATACTTGTTAAGGTTTCTGATCCATACTGTGGAAAGCATTGCATAAAATTCGTAGTTCCTTCCTTCTGAGATCTCATATATTACTGGGTTTTTTTTTTTTTTTTTTTGAGACAGGGTCTCACTCTGTAGCCCAGGCTGGTCCTGAACTCACTGTGGAGTGGCAGTCTTGCCTCAGCCTCCTGTGCGCTGGGATTATAGTCATGCACCACCATGCCCAGCTTATGTGGTGCTAGGGAATCGAACCCAGGGTCTTGCCTTGCAGCTTAGCTCTAAGTACCTGAGTTTGATTCACTAGCACCACGTAAGCTGGTCATGGTGGTGCATGAAAAAAAATTCCCAGCTCAAGCTTTCTTCCTGCCTCAGCCCTTTGAATAGCTGGGAGTACAGGCACATGCCACCATGTCCAGATTTAGATTGCAGAATCATAGCACAGTTATAGCAAGTATATCTAGATATCATCTGATTCGAAAGTTAGATCCTCTAGTTTATGGTACTCAAATGTGTGTTTCATCTTTATATATGTGTATATTTTGTTATTTTTGTTATTTTAAGCTTAATAAATTTATGTGTAGTACCTATTGAAAACAAGGCACAGTACTACATGTTCTGCAGGGATTTCGTTTTTGACTGCTGTAACTAGGCTTTAATTTTCTTAATGCCAAAATGGATTTTGAGCAGATTAGTAAAACATGTAATTCAATTCTTGGCACTTAGCAAATGGTCAATAAATACTGTCTTTCTGAAGCTTTTAGTTTATGGTTAAAAGTGTGGCCAGGTAAATATAGAGTCATTTAAAGACTAGATTTACTGTATTTACTATATTTGTTCTTGAATATACTGAATATATAAAGTATATTTAAACATTACTTTCTGATGCTAAAAATATTTGGGAGTGTAAGAACTTTCATGTATCTTATGTGAATTATTATTATTTTGAGACAGGGTCTTGCTCTATAGCCCAGGCTGGTCCTGAACTCACTATGGAGCCCAAGCTGGGTTTGGACTCACAGCTGTCCTCCTGCCTCAGCCTCTTGAGTGCTGGGATTATAGGTGTACAACAACACCATGCCCAGCTTTGTGTTGTGCTGGGGAATTGAACTCCAGAGCCTTGTGCTTGCAAGGCAAGTGCTTTAATTGCTGTGTCATTCTTACAATCCCAGGTGGATGATTTTTATATTTAAATTTCAGACTTTTTGCATTCATATTTGAAAACTGTGTCCAGAATAAGGGCACTTAGCTGGAACCAGTGATGCAAGCCAGTAATCCCAGCACTTTGGGAAGCTGAAGCAGGAGGAAGGCAAATTCAGTCATATCCCAAAAAGTTTAGCAACTTGGTGTGACCCTCTCTTGAAATCAGAAATAAAAGATGGGTTGTGGATGTAGCTCAGTGTGAAGGCCCTGGACTTGACCTCCATTATCACACACACACACACACACACACACACACACACACACACACACACACTAATAACAACAGCTTTTAAGAGAGAGAATTTTCCTGGTCGGATAACTTCTTGCTGTAGTGCTTATGCTGACAAAAAGACACTTTGAAAAATGAAGTAAGTTTTCGATATCTTTTTTTAATTGAATTTAATACTTTTGTATATATAGGGTCTTTTGAAATCAATCACAGTCAGACAAGATGAGGATTATATGTTCCAAGTGTATGGAAAACCAGTTTACCAGGGCCATCGCAGTACTCTTAAGAAAGGACCGTATCTTAGGTTTAATTCTCCTTCTCCTAAGTCCAAACCACAGCGACCAAAAGTAATAGAACAAGTTAAAGGTAAGGAACCTTATTTTTTAAATTTTTGCCTCATTTTTAAGATATCAGTTTCATAAAATAGGTAAAATTACTTTTAATATTGCTCAAATACATAATACTTAGGCATGGAAAATAATTTCTTCTAGGAGGTAGAAGTAAATAGAATAAGTGAGAAGAAATGCAGGATTAGATGGTACCCTCAGATAAAGTGTCATCATTTTTTTTTTAGGAGATAGTAAGTCTTGATCAACTTAAATTGTAACAGGAAAAGTAGGAAAGTTGGTTTTTCGTTGAAGACTTCAGTTCATCATACTCTTCTGAACAGAAAGATCAGCCAGATGCTCTTCATCATTGTGGTGTTTATGGGCACATTTGCAGTTCTGTGTATTCTCAAGGAGCGTTGCATAGCAACTGTGACACTCGTTTGTTGCTTTTGTACACAGCTAAAAGCGTCCTTATTTATCATCCATGTTTTGACTCACCTATTATTTCACTGGTATATTTAAATATAATTTTATTAAATGTTGAGTCTGTTGTCTTTGGTCACATTTTGAAGTTTCCAGTTTGTACTTAGTACTCAGGAAGCTACTCTCACGATATGTGGTAATTAGGGGCTATTGACGTATTTTTCTTTCTTCTCCAGAAGTTGCAGCTATGGCAGGTGCTTTAGTTTCCATTCCTTTCTAAAAGTTACGTGATAGTATGAGGTGATAAAGTTAGGGTGTTAGGTATCCTGCTGGTATTTTAATAAAATATCATATGGGTGATATTTATCCTATTGGATGTTATTAACTTTAATGTTTTCTTTTTATTGGAGCTTTTCTATTTATTGGGCATCTTGAAATCCTTTGCAACATATAGCTTGAGCTTTTGATACACTTTCAGTACTTATGACTTTATTCCAACTGGGCCTAGTGGTGTAAGCCTATAATCCTAGCTCTCTGGGAGGCTGAGGCAGGAGGGTCACAATTCAAGCTTAGCCTGCATAGATGAATGACTTAGCGAGACCCTGTCTCAAAAATAAAAGCAAAAAATGGGCTAGAGTTGTACCGTAGTTCAGTGCAAAGGCTCAGTCTCCGGTACCACACACGCAAAAAGGCTTATCCAGGCACCCTTTTAAGGTGGAAGTGAGTGGGAACCTGTGAACACACGCTCATTCTGGGGCCTTGATGCTCACGGTCTTCCCTCTCTGGAGACCTTTGCCATGGATACTTGCCGGGATCTTTCTCTCGTTCTCTTTCCATCTTTGCTTTTAGATATCAGCTACTCAGGGAGGTCTGTTCTGACCATCCTCTCAAAAGAATTGTCTCCTGTCCCTCTCTACCTCCGTGTCCTGCCTTGCTCTTTCTTCATAGCAACTTCTGATGTTATAATTTTGTTTGTTTTTTCCTTGACAGACTCGAAGTTCCTTAAGTACAATTGATTTATCTTTTTATTCTGTGTCTAGGGCAATGCCTAATGCATATTAAGTGTTGAACAGATATATTTTAAAGAAACACTGTGCCTTCACTCCTCTTTAACAAGACCTGTATTCTCTCGTTGTGTAGTTTTAATTGTCTCGAGCCTCTTTCTTTCCATCTTGTGAGGGCCCACATACATTTTGAGTGTGTACTTTTAAGTTTTTGTTTAATAAATCTTTCCATGACTCTTGAAAAATATTTTATAAAAATGATTGAAAAAATATAGATTGACTAGTAAAACTTTATTTCTGGGGACCATAAATAAATGAAAACTCTAAAGGTCTAGGTATGTAAAAACCTCTTACTTGTTATAAATAAAAAATGTAATAATGGTGGGAAATTATTTAAGAAATAGTTTAGTCTCCTTTCCTTTTTTATTCACTTTTTTGGGTTCATGGAAATTTATCTTCTTGCACAGTGAGACATAACCAAGTCCTTTGTTATATGAGAATTTAAGATATATTGGCTATGTGTATTATAAATTAATAGGAATAGAAAAAATGCAGTGATTTTAACTTCTGCAAGGCTTAAAGAGATATAGATTTAGACTTAACTATACATTATTTGTAAGGATAAAGACTAGTTGTTCAGAACTATGTTATAAGTAAAGGCATAATGAGAGAATAGAAAAAACAATTATAAAAATGATCACTTTTTTGTATTATGGAAGAAAATTTAAAGGGTTCAGATATACCATCTGATTACTATTCAGAGACCTTATACAACATTTTTTCTAGTTATTTCTGTCATAGTAGCTATACAAGTTTTATGTCTGTTTCTGTGGCTGACACATATTTGTTCAGTGGCTGGCAAACAAGTGAACTGCCTGTTTATGTAAATAATGTTTTATTTAAAGATAGCCCATGCTCATTCACTTACATATTGTCCATAGCTGTTTCCGTGATATATCAGCAGAATTGAGTATTTGCAACTGAGACCTTTTGGCTAATAAGACTAAAATATTCACTGTTTGGCCATTTAAGAAAAGTTTATCAGCCTCTGGACTATATGATACTTGTATGTGGAATCTTGTAATCTTACAGGATGGAATGAAATCTTGTAAAGAAGGGTTGCTATGCTTCCAGATTACTGGATTACAGGTGTTTAAATCATAATAAAATTACCATTGATGATTATTACAGGCACCAAAGTAAAGTCAATGGGAACACAAACTGACTCTCACACAGCAAAACCTGTGAAGATGGGTTCTAAAATGCGGCATCCTGTTACGGCGCCACCTCGTGGTGACCAGCAGTATGTGTTCAGCCCAAGCAGAGAAATGCCTGCTTCTTCAGGAACATTGGAAGGCCATCTGATTCCTATGGCAATCCTTTTAGGTAGGAACCAACAAAATATAAAGGATGAATTTTAATTTCTTATGAGCAGTAGTGGAACTTATAAAACAGTACTGACATGATGGTCACCTAGCTCTTCTTGTGAATGTTGTTTATATATGCGAGGAAGGGAGAGCCTCAGCATGTAGCCCATGTTTTCCTCTAAAGTAATGGGATTCTCCTATAGTTTCACCCACAGCAAACATTCTTTTGGTACTTGATAGTATCTTGCTATAGATGAAATGAAAGATAAAAATGTTTAGACATATCATGACATTTATGATAGTACAAGAATTCAGAAAGTTTTGTCTTAGTATTGTCACGTCTTAGAGGAAATACTTTGAGACAGTTTTTTGTACTTTTGAACTAGGCTGTGCAAGTCATATAGTTATGTGTCCTACACCAGTAGTTGGTTATTATTTGACATTGATCTCACTCATCATGTCAAAAATTGAATAGAACCCTTTTGCCCTCACACCAGCACTTCAAGTCTGATTGAGTTTTTTAGTATTTTACTATTTTTCTTGATTATTGAGGAATAACTTAAATAAGACTTTTTTGTAACATAAAAGAATTTTTAGTTTTAACATGGGTTACTGACATGCCAACATGGTGTCTCATGTCTGTTTAAATGTGCCTTCTCATAAGGTAATAGGTAATACTTTTGAAGGCTAAGTACTTTGTATATATATATATATTCACCCATTTAACCCACCATATCAAGCACTTGGTAATACAACAGCTTATAGATTAAAACCAGTAAACTGAGGCACGAGGGGCTAAGTCGTTAGGGGGCTAAGTCGTTATTTGTTAGAGACTACATCAGGAGAGTGGACTTGAGTTTCAGACCCAAGCAGTCTGACTGCACTCCAGAGTGGCCTCTGCTATTGGCCTCTGTTTACTTTGAAATGGAGAAAACAGATGGTGCTTCTGAACTGAAGGCTGCCAAGTGTTTTGGGTGTTTTAAAGTATGGACAGGATTAGTGTATCCCAGCCTTCATCTTGAGGATTATGTGTGATGGGATATGTGAGGTGGGCAGTGCACATGAGCGCCTAGTGAGCTGTGCCTGTGCTAGAAGAAGGCGCTGGGGAGGGTGCTGACGGTAGTTAAGGCCGTGGTGAGTGCTGTCAGATCATGTTTTACTTTCACATGAGAAAACAGCCACAAGGATCTAGGTAGTGGAATAGATTTTTCTCTTTGTTTGTCTAGTAGTTAACTCATTTTCTCCCCTAAACTTGTTAGGAAAAACCCAAAGTAACAGTGAGTCCCTGCCACCTGCTGGAGTAATTGTAAGCAAGCTGCACCCTGTAACTGTGACAACTTCTATTCCTCCATCATCTCAAAGGGAAGAAACTGAAGTAAAGAAACCTAACATAGCAGTTATAACAATGAAGTCAGAAAAAAAGGACCCTCCTCAGCTTACTGTGCAGGTATTGCAGGTTGCATGAGCAGAGAAGTTTAAAGAAAGAATCTTTGGCTTAGTATTAATACTTGAAATCTATTATGTTGCATCACAAGGGCTTTATTTTCATATCTCCTTTATTCTTTAAAACTATGATATTAACACAATAGCTTTGTCCTTGCTGTATGTGATTTAAGCTACTCTTCTAGGCCATTGACTCATGTCTGGTGACTCAGTGATCCAGGAGAACAGCTGAATGCTATTTTAAAATAAGTTAAAAAGAGTTATCTATGATTTATATAATTACTATTCAGACTAATCAAACATATATAAAAAGTGGTAAATGAATATATAAAACTTGTTTTTACATATAAAAGACTAAAATATTCAAGTTGTCGATTCTCCCTAATTCAGTGTGCATTAATAGTTTCAGTGAAATTCTGGTTTAAAAATTAAGCATAAGATTATTTTTCTTCTTTCTTTCTTTCTTTTTTTTAAGGCAGGGTCTTGCTTTATAGTTCAGGCCAGTCTTGAGCTGACTGTGTAGCTCAGGCTGGCCTTGAACACATGGCAATCCTCCTGCCTCAACCTCCCAAGTGCTAATATTACAGGCATGCAGCACCACACCTGGCTTAGGTGGTGGTGGGCAATCAAACCCAGGGCCTTGTGCTTGGTAGGGAAGTGCTTTAGCCACTGAGCTGTTCCTCTAGTCCTAAATCCTAACTTGAACTTTAGAATCATTTAATATGTGAAAGAATAAAGAATTTAGGAAAGTTAAAGGTTTGTGTACTGGTCTAATATAGCTGAATTTTAGAATTATCTTTGGTAATTTAAAAAGAATATAATATGATGGAGTCTTCATAAATTAGTGGGAAATAGGAGTTATGGAAATGAAATATTCACGATTTATTTGGCAATGTGAAAGAAAAATCAGTTGTAGACTCAGGTTTCAACTGAATAACAGCTGAGTTCTGGATAGGCAATAGACTGAAGTATAACTGCACTATGGAAATGAAGAAATTAGAAGACAATTGTATGGAGTTTTATAAAATCAAAACAGAAGTGAAGTTTAAATGTGAGATAAAAATAAACTTGGATATGATAGAAAAATAGTTAAATTTGAATCTGTAAAACCTAAAGTTCCATATGTAAAAAATAATCCTAAAAAGAAAAGAGGGGCTAGAAGTTAGAGTGCTTGCTTAGCAATTAAAAGACCCTGAGTTTGATTCCCAAGCATCAAATAAACCAGGAGTGGTGGTTTGTTTATGCCGATAATCCCAGCCCTCAGGAGGCTGAGGCAGAAGAATTGCTATTAGTTTGAGGCCAGCCTGAGCTACATAATGAACTCAGTACTAGCCTAGACTACAGAATGAGATCCTGTCTCAAAAAAAGGCAAGATAACCTATAGAGAGAATATACGAGAAGATGATACTGGTAAAAAATTAATTGCTAAATATATGGAACTTCATAAATTAGTAAGGAAACATGCAAATTTTTATCTGGAAGTATTCAAAAGACATAAATAAGGTTGTATAAAAAAGAAAATAATTACCAGCAAGTAAATTTTGCTAATAGCCAATATACTGCAAATTAAAATCATAATATAATTTTAAAGCTGTTGTTGCAGAAGCAGTCTTATCTCATTGTAGTTTATAGATAAAGAAAACAGAATTATTTATGTTTTTGATGACATAAACAGAAATTGTTTGGGTGACATTTTTCCACTACCTACCAATAATCTTAAATATTTATGTTCTGTGGCTGAAAGATGTTAATCTAGTATCTGTCTATCTAACATAATGAAATAATTCAAAATTTAGGAACAAAATTCTGTGTATATGAAGAAGTTTCTGATGGGATCTTTGTATAATAATGAAATATTTGAAAATACTCTAAATATCAGTGGGAATATAATTAAATGATGAAGACCAGCCGTGAGTGTGTGTGTGTGTGTGTGTGTGTGTGTGTCTGTCTGTCTGTCTGTCTGTCTGTCTGTGTCAGTGTTTGTGTGTGGTACTTGAGATTGACTGAGGGACACTGTACCACTGAGCTAAATACCCAATTTTTTTTTGAGATAATGTCTCACTGAGTTGCCCAGGCTGTTGGAAATATTCTGTAGTTATTTAAAAATATGATGTTTATATAGACCTTCATAAAGTGCTTATGATCCAATGAAAAATCTGGAGTGAAAATTTGAGTGATAAACAAAAACAGCTAACTATTGTGTTTTGTTGCAGGTATTACCCAGTGTAGATATTGACAGCATCTCATACAGTAGTGCTGATGGTGACTCACCTCTGCCTGGTCTTGAAGAAGCACCTCCTCATCCGCTGCCAACCTGGATACAGGTAGGTTTTAACGTCCTATCATACTGTTTTCAGTTAAGGTCTGATTATAGGGTAAGGCTTAAGTAATGTTATTCCATGCAAAGTCTCTTATAAATGTAATCCATTATAATAATTTAGATTTTGAAGAAAAGATTTACAGTGAATTTCAAATTGTTTATGGACTTAGAACGTTTGCTTTAAATCTTTCACATTTGTAAGTATTTGAGAGTGATCATCATTAGTATAACTTTTTGGGACCTTAAGTTATGAGACTGTCATATGTAGGAAAGAATTTCTCTTTGGAAGTGTCTATATGGGAATTCTCTATTTCCTAAATGTGAATCTTTCAGTGATAGTTGGAGTTCTACTTTGGATTGTTACATTGTCACACTTCTAGTATGATTAAAAGATACACATTTATTTCTGGTATTTATTTACTTAGGAATAATGAAGTTACAGGTTTACTGTGTAGCAAAATACACTGTAATTTATCCCAGTTTTTATATATTGTAAGGAAATTTGGTCATCAAGAATGGTTTTTCTCTTATTATTACCATCACTATCATTATTGCTGCTGTTGTAATTATTATTTTGGTAGTAATATGTATGGATTGAGCCCGGGGCCTTTTCCCCCCAGACCTTTTTAGACAGAGTCTTGCCAAGTTACTAAGCTGCCCAGGCTGATCTTGAGTTTGCAGTCCTCCAGCCACAACCTCCCAGAGTGCTCTGATTACAGACCTGTGGCACCAGGCTTGGCCAAGAATAGTTTTTTTTTTTTTTTAATTTGGTGTTTTATATTTGTTGTTTTGAGACAGGGTCTTGATCTGTAGTCTGGGCTGGTCCTGAACTCACTGTGTAGTCCTGGCTGGCCTCCAACTCTCTACAGTCTTCCTGTAGCCTCCCAAGTGCTGGGATTATAGCATGTGCTGCCACCATGCTCAGCTAATTTTTATGTGATGAAAAGGAATTGAACCGGGGCTTTTCGCATGTAAGGCAAGTGCTCTAACCATTGAGCTATGCCCCCAGTCCTCTTTTATTATTTGTTTGTTTATTATTTATTTATTTATTTACTTATTTGAGACAAGGTCTTGCTCTGTAGTCCAAGGTAGTTCTGAACTCACTCTGCAGCCCAGGCTATCCTTGAACTCAGGCAGTCCTCCTGCCTCAGCCTCCCACGTTCTAGGATTACAGGCATGTATGACACCACACCCAGCTTTATATGATGCTGGGGAATCAAAGTCAGGACTTTGAACTTGCTACGCAAGTACTTCAGCTGCTGAGCTATTCCATCAGCCCCTTATTTTATTATTTACAACCATGAGAGATTCTTGGTGTATCCTCTTTAAAAACTGTTCTTGGGAGCTAGAGTTATAGTTCAGTGGCTAAAGTGCTTTCCTAGCATAGGCAAGGCCCTGGGTTGACTTCCCAGAACCACATAAGAAGATTAGCTGGGTAAGGCAGTGAATGCTCATATCCTAGCATTTGGGAGGCTGAGGAAGGATTCGGGAATTGGTGAGGGTTTGAGACTAGCCTGGGCTACACAGTAAGCTCAGAACCAGCTTGAATTACAGAGTCAGACCCCGTCTCAAAAAAAAAAAAAAAAAAAAAAAGCAAGAAGCAACCCTGTATAGAATTTGTATGTAACTTTTTGTTGATAATTTTTTCACTAGAAGTTTATTGAAACATAACAAATGATAAAAATTTGAGCATTTTATCATTTTTCTTTTAGTGAGAAGCTTTTAAGGTTTCTGATAACTAAAGTTTTAGTAAGATCCAGATATTAAATTTGTGAAATGACTCTTAATTTTTTTTTTTTTTTTTTGAGACAAAATCTTTCTCTGGAGCCCAGGTTGGTCCTGAACTCACTGTGGAACCCAGGCTGGCCTTGGACTCCTGGCAATCCTCCTGCCTTAGCCTCCCGAATGCTGGGATGACAGACTTGCACCACCATGCCCAGCTTTATGTTGTGCCTCTATCTTAATTATAAGAGGAAAATCATAATCTTAACCTGTTGATAAATTAACTTATGTTTGTTGGTGGAGTCTTTAAATATTAAAAATGGTATTTAACTTTGTATAGCTACTGAAAAGATGACCTAGTGGCTTGGGAACTAGCTTGGATTTCCTTTATTAACTAAATCAGTCCAGAGTATTATAAAATAGAGCCATGTACATATTCATGCTGCTTGTAGAAATATGATAATCGTGCATTAGTTTTAAAAAAGAGCCAATAAAAACTTTCCGAACATGCTTTATTAGTCTCCAGAACTTATGAAGGTAGATGAAGAAGAGGCAAAGCTTCCTGGAAGTAACTTTGATGAAGTAATCGATGTTATACAGGTAACAAAATTGAGATACCCTGAGAAACTTTCTAATGGTTTTTTTCCAGGTAGTTAAATACCTGGAAAATATCTGTTTTGTGCTTTGGGAAATTTGCTTTTAAGTTAAAATACACTTTTATTTAAAAAGGTATTAAGTTGTTGTTTTGTACTACAGTTTCATCTTTATCTTTTTTATTTCCATTCTATTAATAGGTATATATGCAATACAGAATGTTTACATTGAACTTGAGTATTTTCTGCACATATATATCATGTCAAAATTACAAACCATTCCCCCCTTCCTTTTTGACCTTCCCACACCCTCTCACTATCCCCTAATTCCCACTATCCCTCCCATTTGGTTCTATGAAATTACTGTATTCTGGGTTTCTCATATTAGAGAAATCATTTAATATTTAACCTTCTGCATCTGACTCACTTCACTGAGCTTGATGGTCTCAAGTTGCATCCATTTACCTATAAAAGTCTCAAAACTATCTGTCTTTATAGATGAGTAGTATTCCATTGTGTACATATACCATGATTTATGTATCCATTAGTCTATTGATGGGTAATTTGGTATCTTCTATGTTTTAGCTATTGTTAGTTGGGCAGCTGTGGACATGGGTATACATGTATGTCTGCTGCATGATGCTTTTAACTCTTTTGGAAAGACTCCCAGAAGAAGTATTACAGTATATTAATGTTACTTGCTTAGTGGTGTGTCTTGGCATGTGAATACCATATGAGTGTCTTCAAGGTCAGGAACCTTAGTTATCCTTATATTCCTAAAGCCTCCTGAAGACCTTTGGTAAAACTTTATTCAGTGTACAAGTAGAAACATTTGTAGAACTTGACTCATAGTGATAAGGGCTTTGATTGGAACTCTGCCATTGGTTAGCTGTAGGCTTCATTTTTTGGTGGGAGAATATTAATGAGTTATATTTAAAGAGAGTGACTTTTTTCAAATATGTATTGAACCATAGATAACAATGATATATCTGTATTTTGCCTCAAATGACATATAAAGGGGAGAGTGGGTAAGGAGTGGATAGTTTTGATGACAGGGAGAGCTAACCCTAAGTTGGGAATTTTGAAGTTGGAGAACAAACAAATGTGATTTTTAAAACTTTATATACATGGGAGACTATTTTGTTTACTTTCAAACAGTTGTGAAATTTTTGTAATAAGTTTTAAAATTCTAGAAATGTGTGTGGGGTGGCTTGGTGTGTGTGGGGGTTTCTGGGAATTGAACCCAGGGCCTATGCACTGAGCTACAGCCTTAATCCCTATTTAATTTTTGAGATAGATTCTTACTAAGTTGCCAAATTGCCTAGTTGGGGTAGGAATTTCTGATCATCCTCCCTCAGTCTCTGAGAATGCTGGGATTGTACTACTACACCAGACTACCAGGGATAATTTTTGATCATAAAAGCTAATGCCAACAATGTGTCAGGTGACCTAACTACATATTTAAATGTAAATTAGTGTTTTGTAAGAGCAGACAGTGATACTTCAAAGCATTGTTTTTTTATGATAACAAGTTAAGTTCAGAAATTTCTAGAGGAATGTTTTATGCCAAAATAATGAAGTTTTCTACTTTGGTTTATGATTGTATTGAATGATTTTTTTTTTAATGTGGTGCTTGAGATTGAATTCAGCCATTGCATATGCTAGGCAAATGCTGTACCACTGAGCTACACCTGAAGCCATGGTGTTGGGTTTTAATAAGATAAACTAATTGTGTAAGGTTTCTTTAATGTGATACGCTTGATTAATGTGTATGTTGTAATTAATGTGACACACCTAATTAGAAATTCTGATGTATAACTTAGAAGCACTGGTTAATTCACTCACCTAGCTAAGATTCCTGCCTATACTTGGCACACAGTAAATATTGAACAGGTACATAAACATTATAGTTTTGTTTCTATTATTACCAGGAAGAAGAAGAATGTGATGAAATTCCAGAATACTCTGAACCAGTACTGGAGTTTAACAGAAAGTTTAAAGTTACTTCTCCAAAATATAATGGACCTCCATTTCCACCAGTTGTTTCTACTTTCCAGCCCAGTACTGATATTCTGGATAAAGTAATTGAGAGGAAAGAAACATTAGAAAATAACTTAATTCAATGGTAAGTTTACAGTGGTTTTGGTTTGAATAGAATAATAGTAGCAACCATAAATGAAAGGTATTAGATGTTAGTTGAAAATCTTTTTTTTTTCTTTTATTAAACTTACCCTATGCTCAGTCCCTGGAAACTAATGCAATGCTAAGGGTATAACTAGATGTTGGAGGTAATGTTTTTGTCCTTGAATATTTCGTTGTAGGCCCTGGGTGGCAGTGCCTTGAAAGTGTATGTGTTCATTAATCTAGTGATTCACTTTCAGAAATTTTCCCTCAGAAAATATTTATGGTTATTAGATCATATAATACCCAGTACTAGAAACAAGACAATATTTTAAGTTTGTTATATATTTACAACAATAAGTAATAATATATTATTCTATATTGCATGTGAATATATAATGAGTTCTTATTTTATCTCTATCTTTCCTTGTGGGAAACTTAAGAAACTTGTGGAGTAAACTAAACAACTGAATACTAATAGAGTTGTTATATTTAGGTCTACAAGAATATTTAATGGTAATGAAAGATTTTAGTAATATGCTTGTGTACAAATAAAATGGAATGCTAATAAGGTAACACTAGTTTATAAGATCTTACTCAAAAATAAATGGGTACAGAACAAAAGCATGTATACAAAATTGTTTGTTAACTGTGTTTATCCCTTAATCAGGAATATGGGTTAGGCTTATGAATTTTTAAAATTTTTCATATATTTTGTGAAATTTCTACATTGAACTTCTATCACTTATATAATAATTTTAAGGTCTGTTAGCTGCTGTAAAGAAATATACCAAAAAAAGATATCCTAGTTACTTATTCATTGCTGTGACAAAATATCTGACATCCACAACTTAAGGGAGGAAAGAATTATTTAGCTCACAGTTCCAAAAGGTTTCACACAGTCCGTTCATGGCAGCTGGCAAGGTGGATCACATGCCAGAGGCAGGAGAGCAGCTCAGGGCACTGCCCACAGAAGCCAGGTGAGTGAGGAATGAGTTTATGTCTGCCCCCTCCCAAAGTGCTGTAACAATATTTCTTTTTCCTTTCTTTAGTTATTTCAAGATTCCAGTTAGGCTCTCACACCCAGGGTGGGTGCCACTCACTTCCTGGCCCACAAGTTGACAAAACACCCTTGAAACCCCTCCCTAGGGCACCCCTAATCTCAGCAGGTTGACATTATTCCTCTAAGTCAAAACAAGCATCTGCTCATTTCAGCCAGCCCTCACCTCCCAACCTTAGTTACATGGTTTCACGGTTCCCCCACTATATCCAAAAAGAGAACATTCCAAATCCCAACGGTAGCAAACATCTCCTATTCTCTTTTCCATTTCCTTACCCTTTCTTTTCTCCACTTCCCCTCCCTGAAAATGACTGTGGGAATACTTTTTTTCCCCCAGTTCTTTTTTTTTTTTTGCAGAAAACTACAGTCTGGATATTTAATTCCTTGAAGTGAGGGCAACCGGAATTTTTTTCTGATACGGTTTAATATTTGAGTTCTCAGAGTTGGAATTGAAACTCTTAGGTGCCTTTGTCATATAATCATTGACCTAAATCTTTTTTCGAATTTACAGGTTCTATTGAACTTTTCAGTAGACGAACATAAAAGATTTTAATTTGATTTCTGCACCATCTCCTGAGGAGATAGTTTCTTCATTTGCTTCTTGGATTTATCTTCTTGGAAGTCATTTTTTTTTCTTCATCCCAGATATAACTTCTAGATAACTGCTGTTATGTTAAATGTTTGTGCCCATAGGTAAAGATAATTAAGGGTGATGATGCTTATAGCACTTTATACATTTCAATCAAATTTAAAAATACTTAACATTTATCCCTTTAGGGTAGAACAAGAAATAATGTCAAGAGTTATCTCTGGGCTCCTTCCACCCCAGCAACAGACCAGACTGAGTGCCAGTGTTTCAGTCAGTGAGGCAAGTGAACCGTCCACTCCTGACATGGGTAAGTGAAATTTAATCTTTTGTTGTTAAAGGATAAAAACCTTGGCCTCATGTGGTGACATACACTTACAAACTTAGCCAGTCAGGAAGCTGAAGCAAGGGGATCCCAACTTTGAGGGCAGCCTGCACAAAATAGTGAGATCCTGCCTCAAAATAAAAAATGGTAAAAAGGGCTGGGGGTGTAGGTCAGGGATAGAGCAGTTTTCTAGCATGTATGTGTTCTTAATTTTATCCCTAGTACAGAAAAATAAACAACCATTTAGTTATTTGTGCATTTCTATATCCCAGAGGTCAGGTAGATCATTGGTGCACGAAGAAGGCCTGCCTTCTGGTGTCACTTTGCCTCCTCTGTAAGGGAGGCCATCTCCCTCGCCCCCAGCCCCTCTCTAGTCTGTAAAGTACTCAGGATTGAAGGTGTTTCTGCATCAGTGCCTAGTCTGTGACTGACATCTAGTAAGAACTTACTCGGAGCTAATACCCACTGAGTGGTTAAATGAGACTTTAAATAATCCATGCCAGTTTTCTTTTTTGTCCTTCTCCCTTTCTTATCCCTTCTCGCCTTCATATGCTTCTCTTCACCCACCTCCCTTGTTCCTTTCTACTTTCGCATCAGCCTTTTTAAGATTATAATTTATTTGCCCTAAACTAGTTGTGAGTTTAGGTTTATTAGTTTTGACAAACACGTGTCTATACATTAGCCACATAATCGTGATATAGAAAAAGATTTCCATTATCCTGCGAAGTTACCTTATGCTACTGTTTGTATACAGTTTGTAATCCCTACTTGATGGCTAGTCACCTATAACACAGACAGACCTGCTTTTTATAAGTGTATTTTTATCTTTTCTAAACTTTCAAACATGTAATTATACAATATATAATACATAGGGTTTTTTTTTGGTTTTGGCTGACTTCTTTTATTTGGCATAATACTTTTACAGTCATTCTGTTGTATGTAGTAATATTATACTGTATGGATATGCCATCATATGTTAGTTCTCTTATCACTTGGTACTCTGGTAATCATTATAATTTTCTGGTTTTTGGCAGTTAAGATAAAGCTGCTATGAATAGTCTGTGTAGACCTATTTTTAATTTATTTATATGGTGAATAAGTGCTTATGAAAAATTATAAATATTGATATGGTAAATAAATGAGAAATTATAACTGTTTTCTAAAATAAGTGTATTTTATCTTCCAATTAGTAAAGTATAAAAGTTTCAAATTTTCTACATCTTCACTAGCACTTGGTTTTGTCAGTAGCTGTTCTGTACATAATTACTAAATGATATACCAATTTTTGTGTTTGTCATCTGTATATTGACTTTGGAGAAGTACTTCATATCTGTTGCTCACTTTTAACTTAGATTTGTATCTTTATATTATTAACTTATAACATTGTTTTGGGTACATGTTCTTTATGGAATAGATATGTTGCAGATTTCTTGAGATGATCATATGATTATTGTCTTTTCATCTGTTAATGTAGTATATTACATTTGTTGATTTGCATATGTTGAACCATCCCTGCATCTCTGGGATGAAGCCCACTTGATCATGATATATGATCTTTTTATGATTTGTTGCATTCTGTTTGCTAGTATCTTGGTGAATATTTTTACAGTTATTTTCAGTAGGGAAATTGGCTTGTATTTTTTTGTTGTTGTTGTTGTTGAGTCTGTCTGGATTTGGTGTTAAAATTGTGCTGGGATTGAGGATTGAATTTGGCAGTGTTCCTTTCTTTTCAATTTCTTGAAAGCGTTTGATGAATATTGGCATTAAGAATTCCTTGAATTTTTGGTAGGACTCTGCCATGATTCCATCAGGTCCTGGTTTTTCTTAGAAGTGTTTTTATTACTTAAGTTTCATATTTGGTTATTGGTCTATTCAAATGTTTTATTTCTTGCTTCAGTTTTGGAAAAAGTCTTCTAGGATATTTTTGTAGGATATAGGATTCTCAGTTGGCAGTTATTTTTTTAGGGCTTTGAAGACTTCAGTCTAAGCTCTTTAGGCTTTTAGAGTTTGTTTTGAGAAGTCTGCGGCTACACTGATAGGTTTGCCTTAATAAGTTACTTGCTGTTTTTCCCTAACAGCTTTTAGGATGCTCTCTATGTACTGGAAGTCTGTAACTTTTATTATGATATGTCTTGGAGAGTTTCTATTTTGGTCTTCTCTGGTTGGTGTATGCTATGCTTCTGTCACTTGTGTGACCATTTCTTTTTTATATATGGGAAATTTCCCCTTATGATTTCAGGAAATGCATTTTGTATTCCTTTTTCTTGGATTTCTGTTTTTTCCTGCACTCCTTTAATTCTGGGATTAAGCTTCTGTGAATCATCTAACATCTGTTGGTAACCATTTCTGTATTAACATGGATAGTTATTTGAACATCCTTCGGTTTTGATCCGTAGTTTCCATCCTTTCTTCTAGATCTGAAGTTCTGTCCTCAGGTGGGGCTGTTCTACTCCCCAAACTGTCCAATGAGGGTTTTATCTCCTGATGCTCTGCCAATATTTTTTCATATTTTTTGAACTCCTTATTGAATTGACTTCTGTAGTTCCATTAGCCTTGTGTGTGTTTCCTTATTTGTTTGACTGGGTATTTTGTCATTTTTAACGTTGCACTTTTTTTTTTTTGAAAAATGGGAAGTTTTATTGAGCCTTTATAGATATTAGCCAAAAACAAAGGACTATTCCTGTGACAAGATCCACAGTTTCTACATAGCAGTTAGAAAAATGTCCGCTTAATCTTAATGCCAGAATATTTAATAATAAAAACTTGGGGAAGAAAATCATCAATTGTTAATATTGTATTTAAACTTAGATTGTAGTCAGGCTTGGATCTGGAATGTCCAGCAAAAGCCTCATGTATTTTGATGTTATGGAATACCTATGGAACTATATGCTATTAAGAGGTGGATCCTGATCAGGAGGGGTGGATTACAGGTGTGTAGTGAATTAGGGGTATGCAGTGGATTATGGGCATGTGGCACAATACTAAGCATGTGATCTGGACAAGATGGAACAGTCGGAGTTGACCCAGAAGGGGCAGAACATGGGGACATGGTCTGGAAGAATGTGTACTAGATCCGCCCTTCTTTGCTCACTTAGTTTCTTGTCTGCCATGTTGTGAGCAGCTGTTCTGTATCATACCCCCACTTCCTTGCACTTCCATCATCACCAACTGCCCACGAATGGACTGAGACTTTCTGAAATTGTGAGCTAAAATAAACCTTTCCACTCTTACGTTGTGAATGTTGAGCATTGAGTCACAGTGATGAAAAAGTAATTAAAATAGAAATTGGTGCTAGAGAAGTGGGCCATTACTGAGTCTTTACCTGACACTGTGGTTTAGAAGCCTTTGAAACTGGTTTGTGGGAGCAGTTTAGAAAGGTTTGAAGATGCTTGCTTGAGAAGCTTTAGAATGCTGTGAGTCAAAGCTTGAAGGGATATTCTGATCAGAACTCAGAAGACCAAAATATTGTAGAAGTGTGGATTGTAAAGACCAGGCTCAAGAAGTTTCAGATAGGAAGGAGAACTTTATTGGCTGTTGGTCTAGAAACCATGTATGCTATTCTTTGTTAAAAAGTATGTTGACCTTTTTTTTGAGACAGCATCTCGCTCTGCAGCCCACGCTGGTCCTGAACTCACTATAGAGCTCAGGCTGGCCTTGGACTTACTGCATTTCTCCTGTCTCAGCCTCCCGAGTGCTGGGATTACACGCGTGCACCACCATGCCTGGCTTATGTGGTGCTGGGGAATCTAACTCAGGTACTTAGTACTTGACTTAGCACTTGCTAGGCAAGTGCTTTAACCACTGAGCCATTCCTCCAGCCCAGTATGTTGTCATTTTGTCTTTGTCCAGAGACTTTGCCTGAAGATAAGGGCAGTGGACAACTAAATGTGGTGGAAAAAATTTTAAGGTGGCCCAATTTTTAGAGTACATGGGTACAGTTTTCAGCTTTTAACCACCTTTACACTGAGAAGAAGGAGAAAATGGCAGAAAAAAAGAGATGTAAAATGTGTTCAGTTCTGCCAGACTGTAAGGGCCAAGAGAAGTGGGGCAGAGGAGCACGTGGTTATTACAGAGATTAGCATTAAAAAGAAGCCAGGTAGTTGTAATCTAGATTATAGAAAACATGCCTTGAGGTCATCTTAGAAATCAGCAAGGTCCTATCCTCTACTGATTTAAGAGTGGAAAGGCAAAAGGCTCAGCTATAAGAAGAGTACTCCCGGGCAGGTTAAAAGGCCAAAGAGGGAATTATTTGTCAGAGTTCAGCTGCCTAGAGTTCAGCCATTCAGATACATGGAGGCTGCTGTGGCCAGATATGAGAGGTCCAGACTGCTGCTCCAGTTGGTAGCAGAACTTGGCATCATCTGCGTGGTGCCGGTTTCACAGGCATGCAGAATGTGGGATCATGGCGACTTCAACTCAGATTTCAGAAGAAGGCATTGTGCCCCTGGAAGGGCAGTGCCTGAAATTGTGTAGGAGACACCTACGGTGCTTTGAAGACCCTAGAAACATGGATCGTCTGCTGAGGAGGACCACAGGCTATGAGCAAAGTCAGCCCAAAAGAGAACCCATAGAGGTCACAGCCAGAGGCAATGCCATAGGAGGTGGGCTGCCCAAAGCCTCTGGAGTTCACATCTCACCACAGCTTACAAACAGCTTGGGGCCCTGGATGCAGAGCTGCAGGATTCCACCCTTACCCTTCTGGGTTTAGAACTTGTTTTGGTCCTTTTTCTTTCTATCATTCTATTCCTCTCTTTTGGAATAGAAATGTTTACTGTGTACTATTGTATGTTGGAAGAGTTTAACTTCTCTTTGATTTTCTCAGGGGCTCACAACTAAGAATTTGCCTTGTGTTTTAGAAGAAACTTGGACTTGGGCTTTTTATCAGTTTTGGAACTCTTAAGACTTTGGCACTCTAAGAGAAGGACTGAATACATTTTGTGTAAGAAGGTGAAAATGAATCTTTTGGGGTCCAGAGAAAGAATGTTGTGGTTTGGACCTGAATGTCACCCAAAAGCCTCATGTATTTCAATGTTGTGAAGTGCCTATGGAACCATGTACTAATAAGAGCCTAGTCAGGAGGGGTGTATTATATGCATGTGGTGGATGAGGGACATGTAGTAGATTATGGGCATATGTGGCACATTACTGGGCATGTGACCCAGAAGGGGCTGAACTCTGGGGCTTGATTCTGAAGGGGTGGAACATGGGACATGACCTGGAAGGATATATGCTAGCCTTGCCCTTCCTTACTGACTTAACTTCCATTCTGCCATGCTGTGAGCAGCTGTCCTCTGCCAGAGCATTCCTGCCATGTGCTTCCACCATTGCCAGCTGCCCACGAATGGATTGAGACTTTCCGAGACTGTGAGCTGAAATAAATCTTTGGTATGTTGTGGATATTGGGTATTAAGATCCAGCAACAAAAAAAGTAACTAAGACATTGGTACTGGGTAAGAGGGCAGGAGATAAAAGTACAGAAAGCTTCCACAAGGGAGGACAGCTCCCTTGAACTCCTTAGTTGTATTTTTTTTTTAAATTCACTAAATATTCTGAAGGGGTTGTTTCTTAATTCTATCTTATGTTCTTATTATTTGAGCAGGTTATTCTTAGGTTTTATTTTTAATCCTTCTAGTAGTTTGTGGAGGCTATCTCTTGATTCTAATATTTAGCCTTCCAGAAGATTGATTCTTCTGCTTTTGAAGTTTTGGAGGTTTGACTCCTATTCTTCTTTGGGTCTTCATTGGTGGACAAGGGGCTTTGTGTGGCATTCTGCTGTGTTTTCTCATTCCCCTTTCCTTTCTTTGGGAGATTTGTTAGGTGGGGTGGAGCTCTTCAGTTGGCTTCTAGGGAGAGCTGGTCTTTTCTCCTTTGTAGCTGAACTTTGGAGTCCAATATGTTAGTTTAAACCCATCACTGTCTCCTGCTGCTAAGTGCTATTTATGTTAGTTATTTCTGGACATTGGCTTTTTAGGAGGAGCTGGGCTGTTTGGGTACCAAGTCCCTGTATTTAGCTGATTATGCCTGTGTCTTCTGAGGACTTTTGCTGTGCCTTTCAACAGCTTGAGTACCTTTTGTGGCCTGCTGACTCTTAAATTGAACATCTTCTTAGTATCTTTTTCAAATGAATAGTGTCAGTTGGGGTGGCGCTCTGGTGCCAAGATTCTTCTGGATAGTAACCACTCACTTCCTAGCTTCTCCTGCTGTGGAAAGGAGCTGGATTAGGCAAACCTAGGTTGGGCAAGCCAGGTGAAGGAGCTGGGACAGGACTCTCTGTGCCATGGATACAAACTCCCTGTGTTTCCGCCCTTTTATAGATGGACTGCCTCCTTAGCTGTGTGTGTCTACACCATGGCTTCTATCTTTCAAACCTTCCTTGTGCCCTGTTGTTCCTTACCATTATTTGCTAGTTTGCGCTGGTGGATGCGTAGGCAGTCTCTGCTCTGGGGGAATGACCAGGCTCATGATGTAGCTGCCCACATACCTCCTTTTGGGTGTCCTGTGAAGTCTGGGAAGCTCCCAGTCACAGCTATTTCTGTCTCTGCAGCCATAGTCTCGTGAGCTGTGGCTTGTGGATCTGCCATGAATTAGAACATTTTTCAGATCCTTATTCTGGCTCTAGCGTGGGTACTGTTGACCACTAATTCTTAGAATGTTCTCTGGGCTTTAACTTTGGTTGCATTTCATTCTATTGTTATTCATCCTATCTTATGTTTCCTCATTTTATTTTCTGCTAATTTAATAAAATTGCTTCCCAGGTTTCTGCTCTCTGCCCTCCTTTCTGCTTCCCACTAGGATTTACCCTGTGGCATGCGATGACTCCTGCTGTAAGTTATAAACTTGCATTTCTGCCTGTTGACAAATATTCTACTTGATACTCCACTGGCATCCCAAATTTGGCATGTCTAAATTTTATTTTCTTATTCTGCTCAAAACTTCATTTTGTTCTGTTTCTCTGTTAATGTCACCACAGTTTTCCACCAGTGGTCTCCAAGGTCTTGGGGTTGTTTTCCTCTTGCTGAGGCCCCACCTAGCACAATTTGCCTTTCAGCTCCACACACTTTACTCTTGCATTTGGTCAGTTATTCCTAGGGAGAATACCTCTCAGCTGTCTTCCTTCTATCCAATATCAGGTTTTCTTTCATTATTATCTCATTTATTCAAGGAAGGAAAAAAATCATAACACAGTTACAAGAAAATTTGTGATTTCCTGGTTTAAAACCTTAAAAAATTACCAATTGAGTTATTTAGATCCTGTCTTCTTCTCTGCAAATGAGTTGTGGAAACAAGAAAGGAGATGTATGGACATATTTTGTGAACTAGTAAGTTTGGGATCCTGCTAATCTCTGCTATGGTAACTGCTGAATAAATTGCAGTTACTTACTCTTCAACAAGTTGATCTGAGACACCTATCCCACTTTTTAGGGATTCTGTATATTGCCACATTATTGCACTACTAATAGAGTATTGTTTTTTGAAGAAGTCAGATCTTTATCGGGTTGTACAGATCCTTGCTCACATTATTTCTACACGGAGCTTTAGGAACATTTTTTAAAGTTTGTTAAGGTTTCTAAAGTAATTTTTACCTAACTGTATATTCATAGAGGTATAAATGGAATCTTTGGGAAATTAATATCTCTGTGAAATACCTCATAACAGGAATACCTAATGACAAATACTTACAGACTTGTGAGGAGATTAATCCTGTAATTATTAATAATTGCCATATCTGAGAATAGAGGCAAGAAAAAATTACCTCATACTTATTCTGCCCTTGTGTTTTGGCCAAGATTGGAAATGTGAAGATACTGAATATGGATGAAATTCCTTTTTGTTAATAAATTCTTCAGTGGTGAAAAGGTCCTTTTTCAGCTGTGTGTTTTCATCCTTTGGCTTGTTGAGGGAGGGTGTTCATGATCTAGGTTATATCTCTGTTTACCTCCTGGTACATGTGTTTGTGTTTTCATCTTGATCCCTTCCTCTACCTACCTACTTGCATTTGTTGGCATCTCTAAACTTTTAAGAATGAAGATTTAGATTGCAGGTGTATTCTTGCCCACTTATTCTGAAAATCTCTCATTTTTAGTGAAGAGAAGCAGCAACAGCGTCCTCCAGCTTTTTGTTGATGCAGGGGTTCCTGTGAATTCGGACATGATTAGGCATTTTGTGGATGAAGCTCTTGCTGAGACTGTTGCTGTCATGCTGGGTGACAGGGAAACAAAGGAGCCAGGACCTGTTGCTGCTGGTGTTTCTGGAGAGGTTTCAACAATGGAGCCATGTGTGCTGGTAGGAGCAGCTCTCCTTTCATGACTTAGATTTCTGGGAACTTTTAATATACTTATTAAAGACCAATGAAATACATACACTTCAAACTGCATGTTCTAATGTCATGATATGTGGTAGAACTTTATTCCTTGTGATATAACTAATGTAACATTTTCCCCTAGCATTTTACTTAAAATTTTAAATTTATAATAAAGCTGAATGTATTATACAATGAACATCTGTATACCCTTTACCTATGTGTCATGATTGGTAGTTTTTGGGCATGCTTAGAAATCTGTCTTAATTTATATCTACTATACCTTGTGCCTCCTTTAAAAGCCATTTGAAGACTGCA
This sequence comes from Ctenodactylus gundi, assembly GCA_004027205.1. NCBI lineage: Eukaryota > Metazoa > Chordata > Mammalia > Rodentia > Ctenodactylidae > Ctenodactylus > Ctenodactylus gundi. Next base: position 51,347 of record PVKB01000085.1, on the reverse strand, counting down.
GACATGATACTTCAAAACCATCAGCAGTACCTATCACCTGTTAATAAAAACACGAATCTTTCTTTTATAGCCAAAATAATATTATTATATTCCAAAATTTAGTAGTATTGTTAATAATGTAGAATTTGAAACAATAATCAAATCTCCAATTATTCCAAAAATCTCCTTTTTTAAAAAAAATTCAAGATAAGTCAGTGATTTCATGTTGATTTAGATTATGTGAACTGATACTTTTAATCTGTAAAAGAAAGTATGTTTCACATTGGGCTGGAGGAATGGCACAGCGGTTAAAGTGCTTGCCTTGCAAACAGAAGGCCCTCTGAGTTCAACTCCCCAGCACCATGTAAAGTCAGGCATGGTGGCACACGTCTGTAATCCCAGCACTGGAGAGGCTGATGCAGGAGGATTGCCATGAGTTTAGTGCCAACCTGGCCTACATGGGAAGTCAGGCCAGCCTCGGCTACTAAGTGAGACCCTGTATCAAAATAAATAAATAAATAAATAAAATATAAAAGTATATCACATTTGTAGGAAAATAAATATGCTTTGAGACCATTATGCTTAGCAAAATAAATCAGACACAGAAGGTTAAATATCCTATGGTTTCTCTAATATGAGAAAACCAAACCATAAAAAAAAGTGAAAGAAAGATGGAAGAAAGTAAGAAAATAGCCTTTGTGGAGAGGAAAAGGGGATGTGGAGAGTGAGGGATTGTGCTGTGGGAAAAGGAATATAAAAATGATCAAGATATAATATGTCAATTTAAAAATACACCCATAAATTTCAATAATGATAAAAAGAAAGTATATACCAGTGCTTTTATTATTTGATCAGCCTTACTATGTTAAATGTAATTTCTAACCTATGATTCCAGTGTGAAATTATGCAAATATAGAATTTATGTTACCAGCTGTTTAAACCTCTATAGTCACTTTAGATCCTATAGATAGATCACACGCATATCATTTTATAAGTTCGGTAATACCATTGCTTTTTTCTTTTTTCTTTATTTGTTGGAGACAGAGGTTAACTTTGTAGTCCAGGCTGGTCCTGAACTCACCATGTAGCCCGGGTAGGCCTCAAACTCATAGCCTCAAACTCCTGCCTCAGTCTCCCAAGTACTGGAGTTATAGGCGTGCACCACTATACCTATGTATGTGGCCAGGGAGATTTGAACTCAGGGCCTTGTGCTTGCTGAGCAAACACTTTAACTGCTTAACTATTCCTCTAGTCCCAACACCATTATCTGGCAAACTTTGGGGAAAATAAGTGTGCATATGCTTCAGAGTGGTAGTGTAAAATAATGCAATCTAGTAATAGAGAGAAATTTGGCACTATCTATGTAAATTAAAAACATAGCCCTTTAAGCAAGCAGTCCCACTTCTATGAATTTATTCCATAGATAAACTTATGTACAGATTAAGTGACTTAAGCCAAGATTATTTGTTAGCTCTGAAGAAGGGCTTAAGTAGGAGATTTATCTCATAAATAAATATATATATATATATTTGAGACAGTTTAGCTAGCTCTGTAGTCCAGGCTGACCTTGAACTCATGGTAGTCCTCCTGCCTCAGCCTCCAGCTGGTATTAAAGGCATGTGCTACCACACCCAGCTTATGTGGCACTGGGGAATCAAACCCAGGGCCTTTTGCTTGCTAAGCGGAAGCTCTAGGTGCTAAGCTGCACCATAGCCCCACAAGTAGAAGATTTACTTTTCATTATCATCATTCTGTACCTTGTAAACTTTGAACTATTTGAATGATTACCTGTTCAACAAATAAATATTGAAAATGTTGCCTTTTCACTTCCTCGTATTTCCCATCTCCCTGTTGTCTTTTTCTGTTCCTGCCTAACTCACACTTTTTTTCCTACTCTTTCATTACTTTCTATATGCTGTTTTGTTGTGTTAAAAGGCTGGTTTTTGATATCTAGTCAGTCAGTTACAATTCTTTCTGTTGCACGGCATATCTATACATCAGGTTCCTGATTGGCTTTGATCTTCAGTTGTATCTAATTAATATTCCTCACTGTATAAATAGGGGTGGCTTATTCTTTGGACCTACGTCAGAGGTAGAGTTGTTATTTTGGTTGCCCATAGCTTTCTGCAGGCCACTTTTAACACCAGCAGCTAGGTAATTAAGATGGTACTTAAGGCTTCTTTTTTGTTATTTTGCCCATCCTTTTTAATTTCTATGTAGTATATGAATGACTCATATTACTGTCTCATATTTCTTTTATTTGGATGGCTAGATGCACCATTTGTCATGTTTTACTAAATTTGTTTTAGGCAACACTGTGTACTCCAGTGGCTACCCCGCAGCCTACTCCTCCTTGCTCACCTACATCTCCTCCTGTGGAGCCAGTGCTAGTAAAAACTCCTGATTCTTCGTCCTGTGATTCATGTCGTGATGCAGCTTTTTCTGTGAAAGAAATAGCTACTGAAAAAGGTAGAAACTTTATTTATATAACTCAGTTTTAATTTTAGCAATCAAGTAAAATTTTCTGACTTTTTTATTTTTTATGTTATGTTATGTTATTTTGAGAAAGGGTCTTGCTCTGTAGCATAGGCTGTTTATAACTGATGGCAGTTCTCCTGCCTCTTCTGACTTGTTTTATAAGATGACTTGGGATTATTCATACTTGTTACTTACTAGGTTTTAGTAAGTCATATTTCTCTTGCAAAGAAAATAAGAAATTTGTTGTTGCATGTCCATTTTGTGTTGCTATAACAATACTACAGATTGGGTAATTTATACAGAAAAGAAATACATTTCTTATTCAGCTTTTCTCTGACCAACACCTGCAACCTACAGGAGAATTTGATTCACAGTTTCAGTGGGTTCAGCCCGTGGTACACAGGCTTCAATGCAGAAATGGGGTAGTAAAAGAGCCTTGCAGAGGAAAGTTGCTCAACCCATAACAGCCAGGAAAACAGATGGGGAGAGGACCCAGGGACAAGAATGCACCCTTCTAGGTCACACCTGCAGTGACTCACCTCTTTATTACCAGGCCCTACCTCCTGACAGCACATCAACTACTGAACTCATCACCGATGATGAGTGTAGTATGCCCATGGTGCAGTCACCTTGTAGTACCAAACACATGAGACTTTGCAGGGATTATCTAGAGACAGCCTTGCTCTATAGTCCAGGTTGTCTCGGAACTTACTGTGTAGCCCAGGCTAGTGTCAAACTCATGGCAGTGCTCCTGCCTCAGTCTCCAAATGCTGGGATTAGCTATGTGTCAATCATACCTGGCTTAGGAGACATTTTAAATCATACCACAGTTCTAAAGTTGGGGAAGACCAAAATTTAGGGGTCACATCTGGTAGGGTCATCTTGTTGTGTTATGAATGGTAGAAGACATTACATGGCTTCAAGAGAGCTGGAGTTTTTAAGCTTATAAAGCTGCTGTTCCCATCCTGAGGCCCAACCTTCCCATCCTCATTTAACCCTAATGAGCTTGCAAAGGGCCCATGTCCAAATAGCATCATCATATGAATTTCAAAGTAAATTTTTAATGTGTGGACTTGTATGTGCTACATTCAAACCGCAGTGCTACTTTTTATTTATTTATTTGTTTGTTTGTTTTGGAGATAAGGATCTGCTCTGTAGTCCAGGCTGGTCCTGAACTCACAGCAATGGTCTTACGTTAGCTTCCCTGAGTACTGGGATTACAGACATGCACTGCCATGCTTAGTTTTATGTGGTGCTGGGGAATCAAACTCAGGGCCTTGCTCTTGCTAGGCAGGTGCTCTAGTCACTGTGCTATTTCTCCAGCCTAGCACTACTTTTTAAAGCATTTAATAACAGCTTAGGTCACTTTAAGTATATAGTTATGTTAATCGGCCCGTCTTTTCAAGGTTATTTTCTTGTACTTAATTAATTTGGGAGTTCTCTTGCTAAGAGCCACCACTATCATTCTTACCACAATTTTATGTTAAAATGTTAAGAACTTTTTGGAGCAGTACATTTTGCCTTTCTGTGGAATTGCTTGCTGACTTTTATCTTTATTTTTCTTTTAAAAAATCTTTAGGAACTACTAAGCCTGCCATCCCAATTGTTAATACTCCAGCAGTTACCCCTGCTGCTACACCTCCTCCTGCAGCAGCTTTTTCCCCGACTTTATCAGAGATTTCCCTTGATAAATTGAAGATACCAAGCCCAGAGCTTCCCAAGCCATGGGGGGATGGAGACCTGCCGTTGGATGAGGAGAATCCTAACTCTCTTCAAGAAGAGCTTCTTCACCCAAGAGCTATGTAAATGCAACTGAACATATTGTCTCTCTGTATTTGAGGGGTATTAGTCCCAGAACTCCCCAGATCCCCCTATCAAAATTCATATAGATTGAATTTCCTTATATGAAATGGCCTATAATTTATATACATCCTTTCATATATTTTTGTTATCTCTGTATTACTTGTAATAGCTAATTCAATGGAAATGCTATAATATAGTTGTTAATAATTAGAGAATAATGACAAGAAAAAAGTACAGATGCAGTTCTTTTTTCTTTTTTCCCCCAAATAAACTTCATCTGTGGTTGGCTAGATGTGACTTAAGGAGAACCAGCAGCTTTCACTCTTTACTTTTAGTAACTGTACATTCCAACTTAACAGTTAACTTAGGTGACACACTGAACACAGAAATGATAGAGTTTTGTTAGCTATGAGCTATACTTTAGAAGAAATTTTATAAATTTTACGTTTTAAAAATTTTTTAGTAAAATTTGTATATACTCATTTTTAAAAGGTTTGAAATAGATTAAAAATATTTACCAGGGTGGGAGGAATAGCTTAGCAGTTAAACTGCTTGCCTAGAAAGCACTTAGGCAAGTAGTAAGTGTCTGAGTTTGATGCCCCAGAACCACATAAGCCTGGTGTGGTGGCGCACGCCTGTAATCCCAGCACTCAGGAGGCTGAGGCCGGAGGATTGCTGTGAGTCCAAGGCCAGCCTGGGCTCCATAGTGTGTTCAGGACCAGCCTGGGCTATAGAGCGAGACCCTGTCTCAAAAAATAAATATCAGAATGTTAATAAAATAGGAATCATTGTCTCCCTGTGTGGGTTATTTACTCTGATCACTTGACTGTTATGTTACTATATATCCCATGTAGATTTGCATTTTGGCTAGGAAAGATTTCAAGATGGTTTATGATTAACATAAAAATCATTTTAGAAAAATGAATTTTATTAATTACAATATTGTAGACCATAGAAATATTTTGCTACAGGACACATAGAACCTTTGATTTTTTTTTTCTATTTCTTTTTGTTTTTTGAGGCAGGCTAACACTCTGTAGCCCAGGCTGGTCCTAAACTCACTTGTGTAGTCCAGGCTGCCCTTGAACTCAGACAATCTACCTGCCTGGAGTGCTGGGATTACCTGCATGTACTACTTCATGTAGTATTGGGGAATTGTATCAGGACCTTGCGCTGGCAAGGAAGCGCTTTTACTGCTGTTCCTTTGCTCCCCCCACCCTTTTTTTTTTTTTTTTTAATTTTGAGACACAGTCTTGCTTTGTAGTGCAAGCTGATCCTCAATTCACTGTGTAGGTCAGGCCAGCCACAAACTCATGGTGCTCCTCCTGTCTCATTCTCTCAAGTGCTGGCATTATAGATACGGGCCACCATGCCCCACCAAGTTTTGAATAAAGGTGATAGAGGCATTCAGTGACTTGATAAATTCAAAAATATGTCTTTTTTTTTTTTGTTCTTAGTGTAATGTCTGTGGCTAAGGATGAAGAGCCTGAGAGTGTGGACTTCCCAACTCATCCTGCACCACCAGAGCCAGCTCCCTGGATACCTTTTCCTGTGGGCACCAAGGCTCCTTCCTCACAGATGCTGAGCTCTAGTTCATCAACACCAGAGAGCACTTTGAGCATCACTGCCACTGAAACAGAAACTTTAGATAGGCCCATCTCTGAAGGAGAGGTTTTATTTACCTGTGATCAAAAATTGGCTCCCAAGAGTAAGTAAACTGTATTGATCACTAGAGTATGATAATTCGATTATTAATACTTTTGTGTTTTAAAGTGTTTTCACTTAATTTTCAAAATGTTACATAGTATATAGTAGGAAGAATGGGGGTGAGGGTGCTCTGTGCAAGTTAGTTAACTTTTGGGGGCTTTAATTTTAGAAAGTAAAAATCTCCCTCATGATTCCCCCTCTAGAGTTAGTATCACTAATAATTCAAGGTATATCTTGCCAATCTGTTTTTGTCTATGCATAGACATCTTAATAAAATATATATATATATATATATCTTTAAAAATAGGATCATAGTATTGAAATCTGCATGTTTCAGAGTCGGTGTGCATAGATCTACATTATTTTTTAACTCCCATGTAATCTGTGTAACCACTGCTTCAGTAGAAGGCGTTTAGATTGTTTCTGCTGTTTCTGGGCTACACCAACCGTCTAGTGACCATCTTTGCACAGATGTATGTCTTTGTGCACTTACCTGATGAACTTCCATAGGAAACATGCCAAGGAATGGAATTTCTGAGTGAGATAATACCTTTGAAATGACATTCCATTGCCAGCACACTTTCTGCAAGTATTAATCACCTTTTTAACTTTAATCGACTTGAGTTATATTAACAAAATATAGGAGTACCACTTACTCAATTTTAAAGCTACAATGCTGTTTTTAGTTTTTTTTTAACTTATAGCGAGCTAGTAGGTAAAACAAAAAACATGTCTGTGTTATAAACTACACCGTTTAAAAAAACTGGCGAGATTGGGTAATTTTAGATTACTTGTATGTGAACTTTGTTGGCATTTCTAAGATTAAAGGTCTTCTTCTGACTTTCTGGCTAGATTGTTTACTAACTTGTTTTAGTTTTAGGAGATGGAGAGCTGTATCTAACAAACCTAAATGACAGCTTGTCCAGCACCCTGCACGATGGCCTCGACATGGTAAGCAGCCCTAAGCAGCCCTAAGCAGCCCCAGCTCTGTGGGCGCTCACAGGAAGAGCAGCCTCACGCACTTGTTACCATCGGTCACTCTTTTTCTCTCATTCATTTGAGTTACACACACAAAATTTACTAAAGTATCCATGAAGCAATTGAGAGTTTCTTGCACATTTCTTTATGTAATTGTATCATAAGAGAATGAAAATTATTAATTTTTTCCCTCAATTTGGTGAAAAAAATAGTTATTTTAATTGAATAATGAAGTTCATCACAGTGCAAATTGCTACCTGGCTTTGTTGTCTCTAACGAGTGTGTGTATTGCTTTATTTATTTTTTATTATTTTTTTCTGTGCTAGGGATTGAGTCCAGAGCCACATGCACTAAGCAAGTGCTCTGCTACTGAGCCACGCCCTCAGCTCTATATCCATACTATTGGTGAGCAGAGTTGTAGCTATTTGTAGCTTACTCTTTTGTCACATATTTGTTACTCTTTCCTTAACCATGATTATAATTCTTTATGATAATAAACATGAAAAAGTAAGGACTTAAAAAGTGAAATAGGATCCAGTGATACTAATTTTTCTTCTTAGTTATTATTTAGCACTATAGAAGAAAAAAATCTGACATTTAAAATTGTCTTATTTTACATAGATATATGTTATATAAAAATTCTATGAAAACAATAGTTGCAACTGTCCAGATTAGAAATCTAAACACCTAAGCAAGGCAAGATACTCATCAACTAACCTCTACATGTTTTGCTAAGCAGTGATGCTGTTGCTGCTGTTGTTGCTAGTTTTAAAAAATGTTACTTATGAAGGAGGAAGGATGTATTTCATCTGTAAGTTTTTTGATAAGATTTTATTTGGAGAAGTTTTTGTCTTGTAATACTGGGACTTAAACCCACAGTCTTTGCACTGAACTGCAGCTCCAGCCTTATTTATTTATTTTTTTTTTGTTTGTTTGTTTGATTTTGGAGACAGGGTCTTGCTCTGTAGTCCAGGCTGGTCCTGAATTCACTTTAGAGCCCAGGCTGGCCTTGTACTCAAAGCAGTCATCCTGTCTCAGCCTCCTGAGTGCTGGGATTACAGGCGTGCGCCACCACGCCCAACTTATGTGGTGCTGGGGAATCGAACTCCGGTACTTAGTGCTTAGTTTAGCGCTTGCTCAAGCGCTTTAACCGCTGAACCATTCCTCCAGCCCCTTATTTTATTTTGAATAGGGTTCTTCTAAATAGCTTAGTTGCACATGTGGGCTTGAACTTGTGATCTTCCTGCCTCAGCCTCAAATAGTTTTCAGATTAAGGTTGTGCATCATCATGCCTGGCTGAAGTGTTATTTTTTGATAGTGGTTATGTATTCCAAGTAATTACTTGAGTCCATATGAAGAGAGTGTAGTCAATTTTGTGAAACAATATGGAAAGATACATAAATTTGATATTTTTATTTTCGGAGAAGTATTATATCAACATTTGGCCTTTCTAATAATTCATTAAGCCACTTTTTTTTTTCTTTTCTGAGAAAGGATCTTGCTTTGTAATACAGGCTAGTTCTGAACTCACAGTGTAGCCCAGGCTGACCTAAAACATGCAGCAGTCTTCCTGCCTCAGCCTCCTGAGTACTGGGATTACAGGTGTACACCACTATATCGAGCTTCCATGGTGCTGGAAAATTGAACCCAGCGCCTTGTGCTTGCTGGGCAAGCACTCTAACTGCGATGCTATTCTTCCAGCTCCTTCATTAGAACATTTTTATTCATTCTTAGAATTTTGTCAGATGACAGTACATGTTTAAATTTCTTTAAATAGTTAAACTGAACCGGGACTAAATTATAACTTTTGTTTTCTACATTGGAGGTTGAATTTTAACATTTTTTTGTGCCTAAATCAGATACGCCAAAATTTATAATAAAACCAAATACAAAAATGCAATCTGGTAAAATCCAGAATTACTTGACAAAATGACCACTAGACATTTATCTATATAGCTGAGGGATACATGTTTATAATCCAGTTATTAACTTTATTTCATTAAAAATAAAGTGCTTTTAATGAATTTAAATTAAAAATAAAGTGCTTTTAATGATTTTTAAGACGCAGTCACATGTATCTGGATGTGGTGGTATACTCCTATAATCCCAGTACTCAGGAGGCTGAGGCAGGAAGATTGCTGCAACTTTTAGGTCAGCCTGAACTGCATAGTAAGTTCAGGATCAGGCTGTATTACAAAGCAATTCTCATATTTTTAGAGATATTTCATCTACTATGACCCTGGCCTGCACTCTCCCCCAACTTTGAGAAATGACAATTTTGAGATAAAGTAAAGCTGAGACAGGACAGTCTAGTGACGGCTTCCGGTGGCTGTTTCCTAGCCAAGGCTGACACAAACACAGAGGCCGCAGGGTGTTGAGGGTCCTTAGGCACAATCACATGTATCTGCAGTTCTCTTTTTTTTCCCTCTGGTTCCGATCACAGTGTTACTTCAGTGTTTTGTCCCCATTGCCACACTGAAACGTGGCTTTGTGCACTGCATAAAAATGATGTAGGAAAGTGTGTGAGCCAAAAACCTACTGCCAGTATATACAACTCTTAGGAACCATTGTAACTCCATTTCTTTAGACAGAGGTTCGATTTTCATGTTTTTAAACAAATCTCTGATTTAGTGTTACTACATTACTTTATAGTGTTACTTATATTTGAAGTAAATTTAGTGTTTTTATTTTAGCCAATAGATATAAGAATTGAATGAAAGTATAGAGCTTATCTTCGTTGGGGTGTGGTCGCTCAGGCCTGCAATCCCAGTGCTCTGGGGGTCTGAGGTGTGAAGATTTTTAGTTTGAGCCCAGTCTGGGCATCTGAGTGCCTTAGTGAGAAACCCTGTCTCAAAATAATAAAATAAAATAAAATAAAATAGAAGGGCTGACAAGGTAAATATCTTATGGTTTCTCTAATATGAGAAAACCAAGCCATTAAAAAATAAGAGATAATGGGAAAAAATAAGAAAATGTACCTCGAGGAGAAGGAAGGGGATGAGGGTACAGGAAGAAAAGGGAAAGGGATGTTATATTTAAATTTAAAAAATGAAAGTTAAATCCTAGAAAAAAAATTAAAATATGTTGGAAGAAAAAAAATAGAAGGGCTGAGAATGTAACTCAGTGCCAAGGCCTGGAGTTCAGTATTCCATAACATACACATACATACCTCATCATTTGCTCCCAAGTTTTTATTACTCATAATTGAGAAAATGCAATTATTTGTTTAAAAAGGTTTTGATGTATTCATTGTCTCATCTCTGTGTTTCTTTTAGGAAGATGATTCTCCCAGTGAAGGACAAGTGATTAGGATACCTCGTAAAAAATTCCATACAGATACAATTCTTTCTCTTCTTGCTACACAAAACCAGGAATTATTAGTTTCACACCAAGCAGCCTGTCATTCAGAGGTACTCTTTAGTCTTCATGTATTTTGGTTGGATAGAAATTTTAAAAATGACCCATCTTTGTGGGATAGAGGAGTATTTAAGACCGCCATTGTTACAGAGTTGGAGATTTTCTGTTTTTTGAAGTCCAGTAGCTTTTTTTCTTTTCAGACAGGATCTCACTCTATAGCCCAGGCTGATCCTGAACTCTTCGGTGTAGCCCAGGCTGGCCTTGCACAGAGTATAATCTGCCTGCTTTAGCCTCTTGAGTGCTGGGATTATAGGAATGCGCCACCATGCCCGGCTTTATGTGGTGCTGGAGAATTGAACTCAGGGGCTCGCGCTTGCTAGGCATTCACTTTAACCACTGTGCCATTTCTCCAGCCCCCGAGATCCAGTAGCTTTTGTTTCATGTAGTCGAGTGCACCATTTATGGGGACATAAATGTTTATGATTGTCAGTTTATCTTGCTGGATTTTCCCCTTTACAAGAATGAAGTGACTTTCTTTGTCTTTTTTGACCAGTTTTGGCTTAAAGTCTACTTTGTCAGCAAAGAGTATCGCTACCCCCACTTTTTTATCTTCCCCCATCTCTCGCTTAGTAGAATTTAGAACTCCAGGCTTTCACTTTGAATCTATGTTTATTACTCTGTTTGAAATGTGTCTCTTGCAAGGAGCATATTATTGGATTATATATTTTAATCCATTTAGCCAATCTGTGTCTTGAGGCCATTTAGAAGACAGGTCAACTAGGCACAAAGTCAGCAAGGACATAGCAGATCTAAATTATGTCATAGAAGAAATAGATCTAACAGACATATACAGAGTTTTTAATCCAGCAACAACAGAATACATATTCTTATCAGGTGCCCATGGAACATCCTCCAAAATAGACCACATTCTAGGCCACAAAACAAGCTTAAACAGATATGAGAAAATTGTTATAATACCATGAACCCTGCCAGTTCATAGTAGAATAAAAATAGAAATCAAGTACAACACAAAAAGATACAACTTAAACAAATGGAAACTGAGCAGTATTCTTCTGAATAAACGTTAGGTTACAGAAGAAATCAAGAAAAAAATAAAGTTCACAGAGACAAATGACGTTGGTAGCACATCACAAAGCAATCTCTGGGACACAGTGATGGCAGTATTAAGAGGGAAATTCATTTTCATAAATGCACACATAAAAAGAACTGAGCAGGCCCAAAGAAAAAAATCTAACCTCACAACTCAGGGACTTAGAAAAGTAAGAACAAGCCCAACCCCTAAGTTAACAGAAGGAAAGAAATTATAAAGATTAGAGTAGTAATTAATAAAAATAGAAACTAAAAAAAAATTTAAAAAGTGAAATAAAAAGTTGGTTTCTTGAAAAGATAAATAAGATTGATAAGCTCCTTGCTAACCTCGCAAAAAATAAGAAAAGAGAAAACCTTCATTAATACAATTAGGAAACAAAAAGGTGAAATTAAATCAGATGTCATTGAAATCCAAAGGATTATAAGAAGTTACTTTGAAATTTATATTCTAGTAAGTTAAAAAAAATCTAAAAGAAATGCACAATTTCCTGAACAAGGATCAGCCACCAAAACTGAGAGAAGAAATTAAACATCTGAATAGACCAATATCCACTTATGAAATCGAGGAAGTGATAAAAACACTTCTGTCCAAGAAGAGCCCAGGACCTGATGGACTCCCAGCAGAATTATATTTAAAAATTCAGGAAAGATTTAATACCATTGCTTACCAAACTTTTTCAAGAAATTGAAAAGGAAGGAAAATTGCCCAAATCATTTGTCGAAGCAAGCGTAACTATTATTCCAAAACCCGACAAAGACCCAACAATAAAAGATAACTACAGGCCACTGTTCCTAATGAGCATAGATGCAGAAATACCCAATAAAATCCTTGTCAACAGAATACAGAAAATCATAAAGATTATACACCATGACCAAGTGGCTTCATTCCAAACATGCCGGGATGGTTCAATATATGCAAATCCAATTAATATACCACATTAACAGATGCAAAGATAAAAATCATGATCGTAGATATAGAAAAAGCATTTGACAAAATCCAATACCCATTATGATAATGACTTTGAAGAAAAGTAGAAAAAGAGGGACCCTACCGCCACATGAATCAAGCTATATATAACAACCCCTCAGCCCATATAATCTTAAATGGAGAAAGACTGAAGCATTCACACTGAATTTAGGAACAGGACAAAGCTTCCCACTGTCATCTTACTATTTAACATAGTGTTTCAAATTTTGACAAGAGCCATCAGGTAAGAGTAAAGAATAAAAGGAATGTGCATCAGAAGGGAAGAAGTAAAGATATCCTTATTTGCAGATGACATGATACTCTACATAGAACACCCAAAAAATTCCACCCAAAGACTCTTAAAACTACTGAATAAATTCAGTGAAGTAGCAGGTTATAAAATCAATACCCACAAATCAGCAGCATTCCTGTATACTAACGATGAATCCAAAGAGAAAGAGATCAAGAAAACAACCCCCTTCACAATCACAACAGGAAAAATAAAGTACTTAGGTACTTAGGAATAAACCTTACCGAAGAAATGAAAGACCTATACAAAAAAAAAAAAAAAAAAAAAAAAAAAAAAAAACAAAAAAAAAAAAAAAAAAAAAAAAAAAAAAAAAAAAAAAAAAAAAACTGCAAACTCCTAGAGATTGAAGAGGACTTTAGAAAATGGAAAGACATCCCATGTTCCTGGATAGGAAGAACTAATAATGTCAAAATGGCCATACTCCCAAAGCTACTATACAGATTTAATGCAATACCAATCAAAATACCAACTATATTCACAGAACTAGAAAAGAAAAAAAAACCCTTAAAATTTATATAGAACCAGGGGCTGGAGGAATGGCTCAGCGTTTAAAGCGAAGCACTAAGTGTCTGAGTTTGATTCTCCAGCACCACATACACCAGGTGTGGTGGCGCACACCTGTAATCCCAGCACTCGGGAGGCTAAGACAGGAGGATTTCTGTGAGTCCAAGGACAGCCTGGGTTCCATAGTGAATTCAGGAGCAGCCTGGGTTATAGAGCAAGACCCTGTCTCAAAAACAAAACAAATTTATGTGGAACTAGGAAAGACCCAGAATCTCTAAAGCAATTATGAGATACAAGGGCAAAGCTGGAGGAATAACAATCTCAGACTTCAAAAAATACTACAAAGCAACAGTGATTAAATCTATATGGTACTGGTATAAAAACAGACAGGAGGACCAGTGGAACAGAATTAGGATACCAAAACAAACCCAAACATCCTTAGTCAACTGATCTTTGACAAAGGGGCCAAAACATTCCACTGGAGAAAAGATAGCATCTTCCACAAATGGTGCTGGGAAAACTGGATCTCCACATGCAAGAGATTGAAATTAGACCCATATCTGTCACCACACACTAAAATTTGATCAGAATGGGTCAAAGAGCTGGACATTAAAACAAACACTGAACTTACTGGAAGACGAAATAGGTAAAATCCTAGGAGACATAGGGATAGGGAATCATTTTCTGAACAGATCATCAACTGCACAAGAAATCTCAGTAAGAATCAACAAATGGAAGGAACTATATTAAACTAAAAGGCTTTTGCACACGCGCACACACATATACACACAAACAAGGTGAAGAAACAATACACAGAGCAGAAAAAGATATTCACCCGTATTCAGACGAAGGATTAATACCTAGAATATACAAATAACTCAAAAACATAAAACCTCCTAAAATGATCCCATCAAGAAGTGGGCAGCTGACATGAAAAGAAGCTTCTCCGATGAAGAAGTACAGATGGCCAACAAGTACATGAAACAGTGTTTTTCATCACTGGCCATCAGAGAAATGCAAATAAAAACAATGTTGAGGTTTGACCTCACCCCAATGAAAATGGTGTACATGAAGAACTCAAAAAATAACAATTACTGGTGTGGGGAAAAAGGAACTTTGTTGCTGGTGAGAATGCACACTGGTACAACGATCATGGAAAGCAGTCTGGAGATTCATGAAAAGGCTGAAAATAGAAATTCCATTTGATACAGATACTGCTCTATTAGGCACGTTCCCAAAAGAAAGTCAACATACCCAAAATGGATAAACATGGGTGCATATCCATGTTTATAGCAGCACAATTCATAATAGCCAAATCCTAGAAACAATCTACCTGCCCATCCATACAGGAATGGTTAAAGAAGATGTGGTAAGTATACACCATGGAATACTGTGCATCCATAAAGAATGACAGATATGAAGCATTTGAACAAAAATGGTGCCACCTAGAGTCAATGATGCTGAGTGAAATGGACCAAGCACAAAAGACTGACTATAGATGGGTGTCTCTCTTATGAAATCCACAAAAAGTAATGACATAAAAAGGCCCCAGTGTGAACGGCAAGGAAAAAGAGGGTGAGCCTCTGAAAAAGGGGCAGGCGTAGATGCTCACTGATTCCCTAAATCCAATGTCTCTAATATGTTAGAGACATAATACAATTTTTAAATTTATAAATTTCTGAATTAATGTACCCTTCAATATATTGAAGTCAGAGATTCACTTGAATTTTTCCTCACTATTGTATACTTTTTGAATGCATGCTTTTAAGTCATTGCTGCCTTCTTTGTGTTCAGCAATGTTTAAATTATGACTTTCAATTAGTAAAGCATAATTTAAATTAAAAATTTAGGAAAAAGAAAGTATTTCTTTTAAATAAGGCATGCTATTATTTCAGTTAATCAAAATACACTATTATAGGACCTTTAAGCTGAAATGGTACGGCTGTAGGGTTTTCTCATCGAGAAGAATTTAGACCGCCTGTCCTCCTAACCTCTTCTACTGCTGAATAAACTGAAAACTGAAGCAATTAAAAATTATTTGTGAGGATCATTTATTTGTTCTGCAATCTTTGACTGAGCATCTGCTATATACTACACACAACCTTAGAAAATATACAAAGACGAATGAGACATGATCCCTACCTTTACGCTGTAATACAGGCATTGTAAAATATTTCCGGGGAAAATACATCTGACATTATACTGAACATTGCCCAAGAGTCATCATATTCAGTTGTAATGCTATGCTTTTCTAGTTTTGTGTTTATCACATCATGGAGTATTGAACCAGGATCATCTTTACACTAATCTACATCTTTAGTCCATCTTTGGTTTGGAGACAAGCTTTCACCCAGTCACTGAGTTGGCCAGGCTGGGCTCGGAATTGCAGTCCTCCTACCTTAGCCTCACAGGGGACTGGGATGATAGGCTTGTGCCATCAGGTCTAGCAATATTTGTTAATGTAAAGAGTGTCGAGAAGAGTCCTAAGGAAGAGTCAATTTAAGGGAGGAAAAGGAGATAGAGATGTATAGAGGAGAATTAGGGCAGTTTGTACAGAATTTGAATGTTGAGCTAAGGAGTTTAGATTTTATTCTGTGATCAGTAGCATCATCACAGGTGTTAGTTGGAACTAAACCCCCTTTGAAGGAGAAACATGGGGCTACAGGGGTAGCTCAGTGGTGGAGTGCTTGCCCAGCAGGCCAGAGGCTGTTGGTTCAGTTCTCAACACTGAAAAACAGAAAGAAAAACATGGGGTGGGGCAGGCTTACAGGTATTGAGTTTTTATTCAATTTTTAATGAATAAACACATTAATTAGAATATTTCTAAGTCACAAAATCTACTCATAGTTAAGGCATATAATTTTAAGTATGGAAAGTAAACACATAGGTCTTAATCTTTGTCTTTTATTATATATATATGATAAATAAATGTGTTTGTGTTTCTTACGCTTTGTACTTTTCCAGGGAAAAGAACATGAAATGTGACTAAAGTAATCTTCTTTAATCTATATATTTAGAAAAAAATATTTATTTTTGTGGGGTAATCTTTATGCTATTTGAAATGTATTATTCTTATCAATTGTTTAATTATAACGTTCATTCTAATTGCTTTAGACATTTGTAATTGGTGAAGAATGAAAAATTTATTTTCTCTGTTTTTAAGCTCTATGAACTTGGTGTAATGCATACTAGTATTTAGTATTTTAAATTATAATGGAATTTTTAATATATTATTGTTTAGTTGGAAGTTGAAGGACAGATAATAATTAACTTCATAAAAATAGGTTATGAAAAATAAAGCCTACTTGCTAGATGCCTTATTAAACTAGCTTTTAAAACTTACCTTTCATATACCTATGTATGGCTTCATAAACACTATCTCAAATACCTTTAAAGCAGTTGAGCAGAGTGGATCATGATCTTCAAAAGTATGTCATTCTTAACATGAATTTTTGTTTTTTCTGGTAGTACTGGGGATTGAACCCAGGACCTCTTGAATGCTAGGCATCATCGTGGTCTACCACTGAGCTGCACCCTCAGCCTTTTTTCTCTTTCTCTAGATTTTGAGACAATGTGTTGCTCAGTCGCCCAGGCTGGCCTTGAACTTGTGATCCACCTGCTTTAGCATTCTGAGTAGCTAGGATTATAGATGTGCACCACCATGCCTGGCTAGACTTAATTTTAATATAATAGTTTTAATAGTTGTTTCTGCTTTTAAAAAATATTGGTATATATTTATAATACTTAATACTTGCACTTAACTTGAGGAATTGGTACATGTGCATACCACATCTTAACCATTTTTGCTTCATCTCTGCCCCTTGTTTCTGATTTTTGAAGGACCTGGAAGATAGTGTGGGTGAAATTAGTGAAGGACAAAGGCCCAGGCTGATGGCAACAGCAGAAAATATCATAATGGGACAGTCTCTCCCTATGCAGGAGCATCTTGCTAATGCAAAATTGTTGAAACAAGGTGATCCTAAACCTAAGCCATTATTTCAGCAATTTGACACAGTTTCAGGTATGCACCAAATGTTTATGTATAATCTGTGAAAACACGTGTTTTGTATCCTATTACATTTTATACTCTTTCCATGCTGAATGAGTTATACTATTTATATTATATTTAATATTTATTTTAAATATTATATTCATTTATATTAGATTATATTATAACTATAATAGTTTTGTAATCTGAATTGAGAAATGAATGACTAGTTTTAGATAGAAGCTTAAAAATTTCTTTGTTAGAAGTAATAACTTTGGGGCTGGAGGAATGGCACAGTGATTAAAGCACTTGCCTAGCAAGTGCACGGCCCTGGGTTCAATTCCCCAGAACCACATAAGCTGGGCATGGTGGCACATGTCTGTAATCCCAGCACTCAGAAGGCTGAGTCAGAAGAATGGCCGTGAGTCCACAACTAACCTGGGCTCCTTAGTGAGTTCAGGACCAGCCTGAGCTACAGAGTGAGACCTTATCTAAAAAAACAAAAACAAAACAAAACCTTTTCTACAATGTGTGTAGCTTTTGTTTTCCCAAAAGTGATTCATGCAGCCGTGTTGGGACATGCACATTGTATAATACATGAGATCATTTTGGTAATATTCATGCAGTTAAATATTTTTTTGAGGCAAAGTTTTGCTGTAGTCCATGTTGGCCTTGAACTCACATCCTGCCTCAGCCTTCTTTGTGCTAAGATTATAGGCATGTACCATCACAACTAGATAATAGAAGCATTTATTTTGATATATACTAGAAAACTATAACCAAGCCATCAAAACTGATGTAAATGACCTTGTTTGAAGCAAAGTTCTCTTAGATAATACTAAACAAATTGATTGTACCTTAAGTGATTTTCACATTATGTGTTCAGTACATTTAGGACTGTTTTAGAACTTAACTAGGTAAACTTCTTCTTTAACATTTTGGAGTATCTACCACTTAAAAATATATTTACAATTTTCATTATCTCTGATAGTTATAAGTCTATAAAATCACCATGAACATTAGCAAGTACTACTCCTGCTAGGAGAAATATAGGGATAGGTTTCTATAAACCTCTGCTCATAACACTGTTGTCAGTTGACCAGTATAGAATGTGGTTTTATGTGTGTTTCTGTTTAAGGATGTCTGATGTAAGTATAGTGTTGATTCACTACTGAGCTCACCATCAGCAGCACTATTAACTCATGCCCACAGGAAGCTTATCTAACACATCTCTTTTCTCCATAATGCACAGTGCAACCTTTTTTGCTTAGGAATACTGGAAAGCTTTTATTTTTGAAACAGGGTCTCACTCTGCAGTCCACACTAGTCTTGAACTCACTAAGGAGCCCAGGCTAACCCAGAACTCACAGCAGTCCTCCTGCTTCAGCCTTCTGAGTGCTGGGTTTACAGGTGTGTGCCCTCATGCCCAGCTTACATGGTGCTGGACCCAGGCCTTTTGCTTGCTAGGCAAGTGCTTTAACAGCTGAACTATACTGTCCCTCAGCCCACCTGGAACACTGGAGAGTACTTCAGTACTTTTAAATGGCTTGGAGATGAAACCACCAAAAGAAAATACTTTAGAAGTTTAACATTTAATGTACTGTAAAATATTTGTATATTATATTATAAAAGTTAAAAATAAGAAAATATTGTTTAACCTACATTGAAGACAGTTCATGTTTTTCACTGCTCTGCCTATGTCTGCAAATGACCACAAAGATACTGCAGATATTAATCTTAGGGTACAAATAAATTTTAGTGAGTTAGATAAATTTTTACATGCAGTTTCTTATCACTGATTTTTTCATCTTCATTGCTTTATTCATGTAAGTGAAAAGAAACTTGCGTAAGTGCCTATGTCAGAAATTGGAAAAGGAAATGTCTGAGAGTAGAAAAACATTTGAATATTTAGTATCAGCTTTATATTGAGTACTTTATTCATAATTGAAATTGAAGACTAAACTTTCCATGGAAATAAATGAAAAGATTGGCAGTACTTTTTATTATGTGCTTATGGGGAAAGTATTAAAGTCTTTCAAATTAGTAGTTCTCACAGCTTAAAATGTGACTTATATTTGTAAATTTGTGCAGGTTGCAATTAGTAGAATTAACACTAGGTGGCTCTCACAGATCGCTTGAATTATTGTAGAATAAAAGTGTGTAAGAGATGTATGTGCCCCACAATAATCTCCTCATAGAACTATGCAGACGGGTATGAGTTAAGGGCATGTACTTTAATGTGACTTACAATTTTAATCACACATACAAAATGTTGTTACATTTAGGTAGCATTTTTGGCCAGCAGGAATTTCTTAATGGATGACACAGTGCACAGATTCACATTCAGAAGTGACCTCTTTGAACTAAATACTGCAAACAGAAAGCCATCCAGTCATAGCATCCACTTCATCTGCGAATAAAATGATACAAAATGACCAGTTCAATAGCAATAAGAAAATAAAATATTTAATTAAGAATAAACCTCTATATTTTGCTGTATCTTTGTTGAGAGTCTTTAACCTGGCTTCACCCACCAGTCCACATAAGAAAAGAAGTATAACAATGTAATTCATGAGGGTAGTAAATGTGAGAAAGAAAAAGAGAGAAGTTAAATTTCAAATGCCTTAGCTCAGTAATGAAAGGTAAATGTTTGTACATTCAGAAGGTTATCATTACATCAGTTTTCTTAGCATAATCTTATAGCAAAGAATAAATAAGTGAATTGCTACAATAAACAAATTTAAGCCTACATGGAATTGCTACATTAAATAAACTTAAATCTATATCACATAAATATACTCAAAGCAATAGATATGAAGGCATACTTAGTTATTTCAAAATTTTTTAACATTCATAATTTACATTTCACTAATTACTGATAGTTTTCCAGATTTGGTTTATCATTTTATCTACCTGTCTATCCACAAATTCATGCATATATATATTTTAAAGAATTTATTCCATTTCTCCATGTTGAATATAATTATTCTGTTTTGCAGACTAATATACTAGTAGAAATAATAATTATGTGGGGAAATTTCACAGATTTTATAAAACAGCTGGTACTGTTTTAGAAGTATATCCATCAAATGATTCAAATACCAATCTTTTGTTGTTGTTGTTACACTTTCTCTTTAGGTGTTTTTTTTTCTTCTTTGTTGTTTTGGTGCTGCTTGTCTCTTTGCTTCTCTCAAAGATTCCTCCAAGTATTTTCTGCCTTGCTGGGCTAGTAGCTGCAAATTTCTTTTTTCTTTTCTTTTTTTCCCTGTCTGTCTGCCTTTCTTTCTTTCTTTCTTTCTTTCTTTCTTTCTTTCTTTCTTTCTTTCTGTTTTTGAGACAGGGTCTTGCTCTATATCCCAGGATGGTCCTGAACTCACTGTGCAACCCAGGCTGACCTCGGACTCACAATACTCCTTCTGTCTAAGCCTCCATAGTGCGGGAATGACAGGTATGCACCACCACGTCCAGCTTATGTGGTGCTGAGAAATTGAACTCAGGTATTTAGCACTTGCCTAAGCACTTGCTAGGCAAGCACTTTAACCACTGCGTCATTCCTCCAGCCTCAGTTGCAAATTTTTTAGGGGATTCTTGGTCGTGAAAATTTTTTACTTCTCCTTCAATTTTCAGGATAATTTAGTTGGACACAACAACCTGGGTTGACAGTTGCTGTCTTTTAAATCTTGAAAGATCTTACTCTAGGCTCTCCTAGCATTTAAAGTTTGTATTGAGAAATCTGCAGTAATCTGAATAGGTTTGCCTGGTAGAATAATGCCTGTTTTTCTCTTGCTGTTTTTAATATTCTTTATGTCGTATTTCTAAGGTTTTGATTATGATATGTCATGACAAGTCTTATTGCTGGTTGAGGTTATTTGGTGTTCTATAAGCTTCTTGTACCTGAAAATAATTTCTTTTTCTAGATTAGGGAAAATTTCTTGCACTGTTGCAGTGAATAAATTCTTTATACCTTCAGTGCTGTCTTCTGCTCTTTCTCCCACTCCTATAATTCTGATATTGGTTCTCTTTGAATCATCCATCAGCTGTTATATACAGCTACTTTGCTCATTTCTAACTTTGGAGTTGTGCCTAATTGTATCATTTGCTTCCTCAGCCTTGCCTTCAAAGTCTGAAATTCTGTCCTCACAATATTCTAGTCATGTTTTCCTGCTGTCACATATATTTTTCATATCCTCACTTTCATTTACATTTCTTTTTAGATTTTCTACTTCTATCAAAATGTTCCTTTATATCTTGCATTTCCTTATTACCTCATCCAATTTTTTATTTGTGACTTCAGTTTGTTCAGTGATCTTTGTCTCCACTAGTACCATTATTTGTTTAGTAAAATACTCTTTAAGCCTGCTGTTAATTGCTAACATTTCTTTGAAAATATCTTGTTTGAACTGGTTGTTTGACTCATTTATTTGCTTTTTTTATTTCCTTTCCTATGATTTCCACTATTTTAGGGCCCATGACATTGGCTTCTGGGGTCTCAGTCATCTCTGTGGGTCCCTGTTGCCCTGTCTTCTTCCCATGTTTCTGGTGTTGAGGGACTTCGCTTTAGAGGTATAGCCGAGAGGTTTCTTTGAACAGCTATGACAGTGTGTGGGAGGAGCTTCAATTCCTCTGAGTTCTGTGCTGGGAGTAGGCAGTGAAGGAGGATTTAACAGTCTGATAGCTTCTGAGGTATTTTGCTTACCCCCAGCTCCCTCAGTAAAGCTCTCCTGCCTGTCCTAGCTTCCCTCCCGCAAGGGCAGGGCTCTCCACCCTTGGGGGTACTCCTACTACACTGAGCCATACAAGAGGTCTGCAGCCTTTTTTCTCCTCTGTGGAACTGCTTCTTGTGCCAGTTTCTCCCTAGGCACTGTTAAAGGGTGACCCCAGAAGGCCGGATGTGCTCTTCTGAGCCTTATTTTGCTCTCTAATCAGTTCAGTACTTTTTTTTTTTTAATAGCTCCTGTTTACATCATTGCCCATTATGGCTGTGGATTGCTGCCTCTGGTCTGAGCTCCAGGAGGCTTTTTCTAGGGGAGCTCACATTGCATTTGTAGTATGCACTACCCGCAGGTTCATTTTTCGGGTGCTGGGGCTGCCAGCTGATGACAATTCTTATTTCTCCCAGATTTATGCTTACCTCAGTCTGAGGTTCTGGCCTCCAGGCTTCCCTCCATTGGTGGTCTGTGGATGGTGGCAGCTCAGGACCGCACCCAGTTGGCTGCTATTTTTCACTTCTGATATGACTTCAGGATTTCTGACCTTCCTGTGGCCTCCTTTCAGTTGTTGGGACGCTGATTCCTCTCCTAGCTCGGTCAGTTGTTCCGGGCTCCACATGGGCTTTCCTCCTTCTGCAGATGCCTGTGGCTCCCATCTGTTTGCAACCAGCCTGAGGCGGCTTCCTAGGCTGCTGGGTTTTTTTTTTTTTTCCTCTGTTTTCGATGTTCTTACAGGATTTCTGACCTTCCCCTGGCTTCCTTTCAGTTGTTAGGGTGCTCCTCCCTGTCCTAGCTACGTTGAACAGGCATTTTATGATTAAATTCTCAACGTTTTAAGTGGGTCAATGAGGAGACATTGTGCAACTCTGTTACTCGGCCGCCATCTTGACCTGGAATCTAAGCTGGTAGTAATTTTGATAAGTTGTTTTGAGTGGATTGAATACTATAAGGATAAAAAATTAAAACTCAATATGTATTTTTTTGCTTTCTGCAAATCCCCCTTAAAAGCCTAGATTAACATAAAAGATTAAAATATGATTATTTGCTATCCCTAAGAAATTGTCAGTTGTACAGTTTAATTAAGACCTGGAGGACTAACAGGGGTTAGATTGTTTGCCTAGCAAGGCCTTGAGTTTGATTCCCTAGCACCACATAAGCCAGGCGTGTGGCATATTCCCAGCACTCATGAGCCTGAGACAGGAGAATTACCTTGAGCTCAAGCCAGAGTGGGTTACATAGTAAGTTTAGGACCAGCCTGGAATAGAGCAAGACCCTGTTTCAAAAAAAAGTAAATAAATAAAACTAAAGAAGTTGTTTAAAACAATTTAGCTCATATAACTCTTCAAGCTTATTTATAGTGATTAAAATGAGATGAATGCACTATGTTGCATAAAAAGGATGGCCATTAATTAGGAAGAATCATTTTTTGCTGAAATATTTTAGGGAGAATGTGAAATAGAGAGCAGTGACTAGAGTTGGGAGGTGCTGGTTTTATTCTGCTGTGTTGCTTACTTGTGTTTGGTGCTCAGGCTGGAGCATTAGTGCTGCACCCCTGAGCCATGCCCCAGCCTGCTGTCTGACTTTTAGTCACTTGAATTCTTTGAATTGTCAATCGATGACAGTTAAAATACTGTCTGACCCATGTATCCCACAGAATGAATAAGTCCAAATTAAATATGAATGTGCTTGCAGTATAAGGTACAATACAAATATATAATGATGTTATCATTTGATATGTTTCTGTTCTTTTTATTGATTTGATTGAGATGCTATTTAAATGAGAAAAAAGAAAAACTTGATCATTTGAAGAACATCTATAGAACAGAACTAAGCAATACCAGCATTTTTAGCTAGAAAATTGCTCTTTGCTTTAAGATTACATATTAGATAGAAAGTGTTTTATTGACTCTCGTGATAGAAAAGTGAAGCAGGAGTGTGAGAAGTTGGTATGTGGGAAGAGGTTAGGGATGGGCAACTAACTGATAGAACCTGACTTAGAATGTTCCATGGATTTTTAAAAACATAAATATTTCCTACATTCTCTACAAGGCATGGTTTTAATTGTAATGAAGTATTGATGTTTGTGGTTGAAGTATACTGCTATTTCTAATTCAGCAATTGAGAATTAGATTACTTACTGTTTTTCTAAGATAAACAGTGTATTTTAGCTTTCCATTTACATGTTTGTTCTCAGGTGTTGTTTGTGAAGATTCCTGTGTGAGTCATGGTCCACTGAGTTTGGGAGAGTTGGAGGTGCAGCCAGGTTCCTGTGTTAGGCTTCCCACAGCACTTCTGACAGCGCAAGAAAATGATGTCAATTTACTGGAAACGGGTGAAGATTTTTCTCAGGTACCAAATTAAGAGCATTTGTACTTAAGAATTGTGACAGATTGCCTTTTCAATAGTATGTTGTCAAAAAACATAGCTTTAGGAGTCAGACAGCCTTCATTATGCCTGCTTTATTTACTAACTCAAACCTGACTGTAGCTCAGCCCGTACCTGTCTGTGCCCTTGAACACATTACTTAGCCTCTTCTAAGCCTAGATTCAAAGATGAAAGATCTTCAAGTTAAAGATTAAAAATTAAAGATGAAGTTCAAGATTAAAGATAATTTATATAAAATGTCCAGCACCTAGTTAGGTAGTTGTTAAATAATTTATATGTCAGTATCTCTATGTAATCTGTATCTCAATAATTTGCACATATTTGGTTTTCAGGGACCTACTTTACTTCATTAAAACTTATAAATGGATTCCATAAAAACATAATGAATGAAGCCAGTGGCCCAGAGGGTCTTTACAAATCACTTATTTTATAAATTTGTATCTAGACTATATAAGAATTCAGAGAATTGAGTATTAAGATAACAAGCCACCCAGTTAGGAAATGAACAAAAGGTTTAGACAGATATTTCATCCACAGAAAATATATAAATCGCAAATAAGCACACCAGAAGGTTCTCAACATTGTTAGTCACTAGGAAAATGAAAATTAAAATCACGAGATACACCACTGTATATTTGTTAGATATCTGAAATTTACTTTTTTTTCTTTTTTTGAGACATGGTCTCATACTGTAACCCAGGCTGGTCCTGAACTCACTGGTGTAGCCCAGTGTGGCCTTGGACTCAGGACAGTTTCCTTTCCTCTGCCTCCTGAGTGCTGGGATTACAGTCATGTGCCACCATGCCCAGTTTATGTGGTACTGGGCAATCGAACACAGGCCATTGCACTTGCAAGACAAGCGCTTTAACTACTGTGCCATTCCTCCAGCCCTCATATCTGAAATTTAAGACTGTCATTCATTCCAAGTGTTAGCAAGGTTGTGGAGAAACTGAACTCTCAAATGTTGGTGACTGGAAATGGAAAATGGATCCAACCACTTTGGAAAACAGTTTAGCTATTTATTAAAAATTAAAACACTCATCTCACACATGACTTATATTTTACTCCTAGTTTTCCAAGAGAAGCTAAAACAGATCTACAAAGTCTTGTACTTGAATGTCCATAATCTTTTTGTATTTGTGATAATCAAAAACCAGAAATACAAATGTTCATCAGCTTGTGAATGATGGGCAAATTGTTATGATATGTAAAATGAAACACTATTCAGTGATAAAAATAATGTGTATTATTGATACATACAATAACCTGGTTGATTATTGCAAGAATGTTGAGTAAAAAAGCTGGACCGCCTCTCAAAAACATATGCTCTAATTCCATTTTAAATTCTAGAAGATGCAGATGTTGTAATCTGTAGTGACAGAAAGCATTTCAGTTCATGGCTGGGAATGATGGGAGATGGAGTGTAGAGGGAAGAGGAAATCAAATCAGAGGGGTACAAGAAGACTTGAGATTGATGAATGTGTTTTTTATATTAACGTGATCTTGATTTTGATGATGGCTTCAGGGATATATACCTATTTCAGAACTTAGGAACTATGTATTTTACATGTATGCAGTTTATTTTCTGTCGCTTACACCTCAGTAAAGCTGTTGAGAGAGAGAGAGAGAGAGAGAGAGACTGGAGGCATAGATCTGTGGTTAAGAGCACTTGCCTGGCAAGTGTGGGCCCTGGGTTTTTGTTCGATTCCCCAGTACCGCATATGCTGGGTGTGGTGGCACACAGCACACCTGCAGAAAATAAATGCATAAAGATACATAAATGTGCCACTGGGCCTGGCTCAATTAAAAAAATAAAAAATAAAAGTTGTTTGTCTTTATTTGTAAACTTCAAATGATAAAACAACAAAGTGTTAACAACATGTCAGGATAGTGGACCTCAAAAAGTTCCTTTATTAATTTCTTTAGTTAAGATTTTTTTAAAATTTCTTTAATAATAATAGTATCATAGTTGTTTCTAGGGCTTAATCTGCCAGATCTTGTCTCAAGTTCTTTACATGTTTTGAATCATTTAATTTTTATAAGAACCAAATGAAGTGGTTGTTTTTATTATCCCCATTTTGTCAATGATGAAATTGAAGTATTGAGTTAAATAACTTGTTCAAGGGCAAAGTTTGAAAATTGCTCAGCCCAATTTGAATATAGGTCATTTAGCCACATGATACACAGCTTGTATTCTCTGTAATGAAGGGTGGAAAGCTATAGAGAGATTCAAAATCTCAGCTGTCAGAGGCAGATGTCTGTATACAGATTGAGTATCCCATATCTGAAATGCTTGAGATCCAAAGTGCTTTGTATTTCAGATTTTCTTAAATTTTCATATACTTAAGGAGACATTTTAGGGATGGGACCTAAGTCTAGACAGAAAGTGTATGTTTCCTGTAAACCTTATTCATGTAGCCTACAGCTAAATTTACACATCATTTTTAGTGTCCCTGTGTTCTTGATTGCTACCTGTCACATGAGATGAAGCATAATGAGGTGATCCAAAGATCAACATCCATATAAAATATTACAAATATATAATGAAACTAAATAGAAAAATTTGTTCAAAATTAACCTGTCATTATATTTGAAGTAAAACTAATGCTATAACAAGAATTATGCAATACTAGATTAAATGTGTACAGGATATCGCAAAAGTCACCATAAATTAAATTTAACAAACTTTTAGAATATCCTGAAAAAGTTTTAAAAAGCACTAATAAAGTTTCATCATTTAGGAGCATTTCAGAATTTGAATTTTTGAGTCAGTTTCTCAACTTATAGTACCTATCTTAGAAATAGATACCAAAATAGAATTTCCTGTAAGGCAGAGAGATCTGTCATGGCCAATAACTTCATGAACTTAAAAGATTGCAGTTAAGACTTGTTATTACTGCAGTCCAAGCTACTCACTTTTACCTCTGGATGGAGAAGTACCTGCCCGAGCTGGAGTGCTTACATTTGAAGCTATAGAGACAGGATTCTCACATTCTCTGTTGTATTTATTGATAAGGGTCTGGAACTGCTTTTATAAGTTAATGCTTAAGTACTCCTGATAGCTGTTTTTAGATAGGACTCATTCGTTGATTAGGGTCTGGAACTGCTTTTATAAGTTAATGCTTAAGTACTCCTGATAGCTGTTTTTAGATAGGACTCATTCGTATTAAGCTCATAAAATTGGAAAAGAAAGAAAGAAAATGTCTATGGTCATTACAGATTGTGAAAAAATTTGTGACTTGTATATTTCAGATTTGGTTAGGTGTAGTATCTTAGTTACTTTTCTGTTGCTGTGACTCAATACCCGACACCCACAAACTTAGGAAAGGAAAGGTTTATTTTAGTCACAGTCTCGAAGGTCACAGTCCATTCAGGGGGGCCAGCAACAATCAAAGTACATGGCAGAGAGAGAGGTGGAGGCAGCTTCCCTGGACAAACAGGAAGACAAGCTAAGGCTAGTTGAGACTAGTCCCAGCCCTCCAGGAAGGCAGGTGCAGCTTATGTATCCTTTCAGGTCTCCGCCCAGTAACCAGTCCATCCTGCATCCAGGTGTGGCCACTACACACCGTTAATCCTAACTTAACTGCAATCCACCCCTCCAGACCAGACCCCAATCCTCCAACATCACATGGTTACATAGACAATTCATAACATTAAGATACATGAGACTTTTGGTTGACACTCCAGATCCTAACCACAACATATAGGTAACGAAGAAAGATGACAGAACTTTTGTGGTGGGCTATGAATTTCTGAATGGCAAATGGAAGGTAACAATACCTTCTCATGAGAAGTAAATTATATTACTATATAACAGCTACTTGACAATTGTAGTACATTACGTAAATTTTTGTTTTATGCAAAAATATATGGAAGAGCTTACAGCAGAATTAAATTCTTATCCCTTAGTTCTATAATATGTATATGAATCTAGAATAGTTTGATTTCATACTGTGAATCCTGTAATAAAAATTAAAAGAAATGACCTACATATATGAAACCCATGTATCTTACCAATATCTCTTTAAAGACTTTTCTTGCAATTGTTTTTAAAAATTGTGCTCTCTCATGCATTTTTTATTAGAATCTCTAGTGAATAACCAAATGTTGAAAAAGACAATTAGAAGGCAAGCATAATATTAAAATTTTATTATAATAAAGACCTAAATATTTCAGATTTTTTTAAGCTTAAAAAAA
The DNA here is from genome assembly GCA_004027205.1 of Ctenodactylus gundi. Lineage (NCBI taxonomy): Eukaryota > Metazoa > Chordata > Mammalia > Rodentia > Ctenodactylidae > Ctenodactylus > Ctenodactylus gundi. The sequence continues at coordinate 22,875 of PVKB01000085.1, read as the reverse complement.
TAGTAACTTTGACTTCATGTCCTTTTTTCTTTAGAACCAACAAAAACAAGACCAGGATGTTAAGCAAGTTGAACATAAGCCAGTGCAAAGTCGTTTAATACGTGTAAGAAATAAATCTGATGGTTCACTTCCACAACAAGGTAAGTCTTACATTTATAACAATTAATAATTTGATAGTTTTGAACTTGCCCCAATATTGAATACATGTATGGTGAGAATTCTTTTTTCTCGTATCTGTTTTTATTATTTATTATATTATATAATATATATTATTTATTATATTTATTATATGGATTAATGGGTTATATTTTACCAATAAGCACTGTTTCTAATTGATTTTTTAAAACTCTCAGTGTTTTTGCTTTAATGTTACCTTTTGGTTCTTACACAATTGAATGTCACAGACCTTTTACTTGTACATGGATACAGATATATAGCATGGTGATCTGTCAAATTAAATCAGCACAGAGTTTCGGCCTGCTCCATTTCTGGCTGGCCGGGTTCTCCCCCTCGCTCCAGGGAGGTCACCCTATTGATGGCAAACTTAGTGAGGACACCCAGTAGCTTAATGCATTGCACCCCAGAATTCCTGGGCTCAAGCAATCCTCCCACCACAGCCTCCTGAGTAGCTGGAACTGCATATGCCACCAACACCTCTATAAAAGCTCTTTATACATAATGATTAAGAACTGATTTAAAAAAACAAATTATTCTTACATCACATGTTGCTATATGGAAGAAATTTTCTGTACTGTTGTGTTATCAAAATCGTGTGATTTACCAGCACTAGAGTATTTTGGTATTGTTTTTATGATTTTTGCAGTTGACATTGTACTTCTCCTTCTTGCTGCTCGGCTACTTACACTTTATATAACCTACGTTCTAAAATTTGGCTGTAGAAATTAAAATATCTTTTGTTTTAAAAACTTTCCACAATTTAGTAAGAGGTATGAAGGATATTTTGAGTAGTGAAGCGTTTTTGTTTCTTTGTCTTTTTTTTTTTTTAGTTAATTGTTGATTTTTAAAAAAATTTCAAGTAACAGTTGAGCAAATGCGTACTGTTGAATGCCATTGTAACGGCACATGTCACTGTGAACCTAAATAAGTAGAGTGGTTACAGAAGATCACCCAGGGCTTTTTAGCATGTGGCTTTGATCCCCTTCACTGCCAAAAAAAAGAAGAAGAAGAAGAAGAAGAAGAAGAAGGAGGAGGAGGAGGAGGAGGAGGAGGAGGAGGAAGATAGGAAGAAAAGGATTATGCTCTCGGATTTGATGCTTCCAGTTCTTTCTGTTCTTCTCTTATTTCATTTTTTTTAGAACTTTAGCCCTCTTGATCTTTTTTTAACATAACCATAGTACATTAGTCTTAAATTATATTTTATAATGCTATGAAAACTTGCCAATAAGTCTTCTCATAGTGATTTAAGAATTGATATTGAGCGGCCTGGGAATGTAGCTGGGCAGTTAAAGCATTTGGCTAACAAGCACAAGGTCCTAGTACTGCATAAACTGGGCTAGGTGGCCCATGTCTGTAATCCCAACATTCTGGAGTCTGAGACAGGAGGATTGCCTTGTATTCAGATAGTCTGGACTACTTAGTGAGTTGTTCAAAACCAGCCTGGACTACAGAGCAAGACTTATCTAAACAAAACAAAACCAAACAAACAAACAAACAAACAAACAAAACTACACACAAAATACAAGTTGATCATGTTGCCAGGCTTATAGTCTCTGCACTCTTAGAGACTGAGGCAAGAGGTGCGCATGTTTGAGCCCAGCCTGGGCAACTTAGCAAGTTAATGAGAACCTATTTTAAAATAAAAATTACAAGTCTCCTAGGGACGTAACATAGTTGAAGTCCTTCAGCTCAATCTCTAGTATTGAAAAGAAAAAAAATGAATCATACCAGTTTATAAATATGAATACACAAATGTTTCTAGGATAATCTGAGGATGACTTGATGTTTTTCTGAGTATTATTACCACTAATGGTCAATTCTAGTTCATTTAATTTAGTTTTCTAAAATAACTTTTAAAATTATAAGTGCATTTTCTTGGGAATATTGTATCTAATAAAGCAATCATTTCTCTTAGCTTATCAGAAAATATCTTTGATAGGATTTTAAGCCTGAAAAGTCTGTTAGGAAAGTGAGGTTGTTTTCAGTTTTTACATACATGTGATTTACCACAAGATGGCAATAGATACATTTTTCACTTATAGCAGTACTTTAAGAAATGTCAGTTCTTATGTCCAGTTGGCATTTAATAAGTCAATAAAGATCATAGTGTAAAAATTTTAAAGCCGCAAGGTTGGCTAGTGGAGAAAATTTTGTTTAGGAAAGATTTCGAATATGTGTAAAATTTTTGCGTTTAATTTTACATCTTAATAGAAAAGTTAAGGGAATACATGTATTTCAGCCTTGACCAAGGCACATAAAAAACATGTTATAAATTTATGCTTTTAAACAGAAGCCAAGTCTTACTCTATAATTGTTGGGCATCTTCATCTTGAATATATCTTCAATGAATGTGATTGCCTTGGTAAATTCTGTCACTTAGGACTTTTCCCATAAATTTTGTGTTTTATTTTCTTCCTTTGTTGAAATTCTGAGCCATTGCCAAATGTTTCAAAGAATGGGAGAGTCAAAGTGCTAAAATAATCCTCTAGGGCTCCCAGGACTCTGGGTGACCTCAGCGGAATTCAATCCTGTCTCTCATACACAGAAGCCTTGAGATATGGAAATTTACCCTACCACAAGGGAGTCAAGAGCCACATCTTTTATGGCAAATAAATGATTCTAGACATACTTGAGACCTGAAATGATGGCTACTTCATGGGAGGTATCATGTTTCACTTTGAAATGTATCATAGCTCACTATGTGTAAGTAAAGAATTCCAGCAGTTTACTAGCGGTAGCAACTCCATGACCATACGTTAAAAATCGAAGATGTAGCAGGATATAGTATGTTAGCCCTACGCTTCTGAGAAATCTGTAAAAATCTTGGATTTCTTTCCCTCCTTTTATTATTACCTTTAAATTTTAATATAAAAGTGAAAATTTGAATCGATTGTTCTAGAAGATACTATCCTTGCAGTACAAGACCCTCTCATTTGGCATTGAATTCATTGGGTATAATTTTGGCAACGTGAAACTACTTATTTGATTCTCTGTGATTCGTACCTGAGAAATGTGTTAACAGTTTATAGTGAAAGCAAATTCTTTATAAATGCTAAAATAGTTTGCTTTTTGAAAATGTTTTTCTTTAGTAATTTTAAGAATATCACAGTAAATAGTAGTTAATAAAAAATATGATCAAATATCCAGTGAATGTTTAAATTTTTAAAAATGTATTACAGTATTAGGTACATTACCATTACTTCCTCTGATAACACCTCCTCTCCATACTTCGCACACACTCATCCTGCCACTTTGTAAAGTACTTCTGGGAGTCCTCTTTGTGTCTTTAGCTGCCCTATTGTTGCAGTTGCCTTAGTTTTCCTAATAGTCACAAAGCATTTACCTTTCATGGGGATTTTAACCTTGAGGAAGAATCAGAAGTTGCGCATAGCCAGGTCTGGGAATGAGGTGGATGAGGACACACTGTAATATTTTTCTGAACCTGTCTTTCTGTTGGATGGGAAGGGGCATTCGCCATGTTTTTGATTGTACCTTGTAAAAACATTCAGGAAAGAGGACGCCTGTAGAGACTGACAAACAGTAGGATAACTATATTCAAATTGAGGAGGAGTATTTGAAGGGATTAATGGCACTGTATCTTTTGCTGTAATAATTTTTTTAACATTCACTGTATATTTCTATCACTCCTTGTCTACTACCACCAATGAGGAAAAAATAGGTGGTATGATTTATAGTTAGGTGCTAGGATAGAATGGATTGTCAAAAGTGCTTGAAAATCCTAGGGTTCTTAAGTTTTCTTATTTAATAATTATCTGTGTTGCTCAGAAAGTATACATTAAAGATCTAAAATTAGTAGCTATAATGGCAGTAGTTTTCTAAATCATTTTACATTTTTTGTGGGAAATATATTTTTACAGGATTGCAATATCTTTTTTTGACCTTATGTCCTAAGTTTAGTGCCCAGCCAACTTACCACCTTTTCCGCTTCCCATACAGTGGTTATGACTTTAAATACATGAGAATTAGGAAGTTCAAAGCTTATGTATGTTGAGAAGCTATTTCTGACTACATGTGCAAATAAAATTATTTTTATTCCTTATTAAAATGGTAACTTTTTACCTTTGAAATTAAAATACGGCTAAATTTCGATAGCTATCAGAATTATATTTGGTTTCAGCAATTTAAAAATTATTATTTTTAATTTGTTTTTTAGAAATTTTAAAACCATAGCTAAAAGGGTTGTTTTTTTTCAACTCTTTATGGGCTTTTCTTTTTGAAATCTTAAGGTGTGATAGTGATTAAAGATAGTGATTTGCAAGGGTTGAGTGTATAGGTTAGTGGCAGAGTACTTGTCTAACATGAGTGAGGTACTGGGACCAATTTTCAGCACAAAAGCAAAACCAAAACAAACCAAAACAAAAAATGTGTGGATCTCTGGGAGGGAGAGGATGGGGCAGAGACCAGGTCATCTTTCAAAAGTTTAAATTTACATGTATAACAAACATTATGTGAATAAATGTGTCTTCAACAAATATGACCTTTAATTGATTAGTAAAAGAGAAATTCACTTTGAAATTTTGCTGAATTTGGAAGGATTTTTTTTTTTTTTCCTGCCTGGAGTGAGGAGGGTGGACAAGAATGTCGCTTCTACCCTTCTACTGCTAAAATGGAGATAAACTACAAAATCACAACATTTCCTGAACTCATCAGCTAGTTGATAATGCACAGCAACTGTGTAGCCTCAAGTACAAAAAGGAAGAGACTCCTCCAAAGAGAGAGATGAGTGCCAGACACAATTGCAGGGAGAGAGAGCAGGCAGCAGCTAGGCACGTAAGAAATATGGGCTAAGCTATTCATTTGACAGGAGATTAATATCCAGCTGAAAGAATTCTGAAAACATAACAAAGGTACAAATAATCCTATCAAAATGGGCAAATGATCTGAATAAACACCTCTCCAAAGAAGTAGTACATATAGCCAATGAATATATGAAAAAAATGATCAATATATTCTGCTATCAAGGAAGCAACTACATTAAAGGTTCTATCTCACCCCAGTCAGAATAACAATTATTTAATAACAATTATTTAAATAATAACTCCAGCTGGCAAATATGTGAAAAAAGGAACTCTTATTTACTGTGAATGGGAATGCAGATTAGTACAGCTTACCTATGGAAAACAGCATGGAAGCCACTCAAAAACTAAAAATAGAATTACTATATGGGTCATTTTCAAATATTTGCCAGCATTTTTTTGTTTGTTTGTTTGTTTGTTTTTAAGTCAAGAGTCTGGCTCTGTAGCCCAGGCTGATCCTGAACTCAATATGTAGCCCAGGCTGGCCTTGGACTCACAGCAATCCTCCTGCCTCAACCTCCCAAGTTCTGGGATTACGGGTATGTGCCACCAGGCCTGGCTTTATGTGGTGCTGGGGAGTCGAACTCAGTGCCTTATGCTTGCTAAGCAAGTGCTTTAACTGCTGTGCCATTCCTCCAGCCTCCAGCTCTCTCATATGTAGGCCGCCATCTTGAACTGTCTCTGTCCTTAGATTTGTAAGCCTTCCAGATAGATCCTTTTTGTTATAATTTCTGTAAATTCTTGCATTTTGAAAGAACCCAAACTAATACAGGGTCTGTTTATGTTGTAGCAAATATGGTGACTTTATTTTTTTATGGCTGAATAATACCCATTTGTATATTCATTTTTAGGTCAAACCTTTTTTTTAGTATCCATTCTATATAGTACTATAAAAGGTCCCATGGATTGGAAAGAGAAATAAGAAAGCCATCTTCTGTGAAGAGGCAGGATGATCACATGTTCATAGCCAGCCTGGAAACTTAGCAACTTAGCAAGACCCTGTCTTGAGTAAACAATAAAAGGGGCTGAGGATGTAGCCCAGAGAGAAGATCCTGTGTTCAGTCCCCACTACACAAGAACAAAGCAAAACAGAGATTTATATCTTTAAGATAGAAAAAGTACATATGGTCTGTTTTCCCTCCTCCCTCTCTGCCAAATGTAAATGTTTTTTCTCAGAATGAGCAAAATGCATACAAAATATACATAAAAAGTCTATTGAATAAGACATTGAGTATTAACATTTTCGCTTTTTGGTGCCAAAAGTGATGTCCTTTTCAACATAAAACCATTTAGATTGTGGAAATTATTTAATTTTGGCTTTGTGTAGCATTAATTATGCATTATAGATGAAAAACTTGGATTTTTCTCAAGTCTCTAATATTAAATGCATCTTACCAAAAGTGAGCACTAGGATGTTTATCTGTTGGTTTTGGTGTTACTGAGTATTGAGCCCAAGGCCTTCACACTGAACTATAATCTATCTTCAGCCTTTTTAAATTTTTACTTTGAGATAGAGTCTCACTAAGTTGCTAAGTTTCCTAGGATGAGTTCAGACTTGTGGTCCTCCTGATGGCTTCGCAGAGTCCTGTTGTCACAGGCCACTGTACCCAGCTCACGATTGTTTTCAAGATACACTATCATTCCAAGAACCCTCTCTTATAATAAGTCAGCTGAAACCTGTCTTCACAGTCTTTATTGTGATATTTAATGGAAATTGTTGTAAAATAAAATTTAAACAATGAGTGTTAACCTTTTGGCTCTCCTGGGCTACTCTGTGAAGCGGAGTTGTATTAGGCTGCATATAAAATACATAACATAGTTAATGTATATAAGTAACAAAACTTCTTTTGTATATTTTGTATTATAATATTAAAATGCAATAATAGAGTAAGCCCAAGTTTAGTAATTAAATAAGAAAACTTACCTAATTGCTTCATAACAATAATCACCTGTCATCATAGGCACATACACAGGTAGGTTGACTACTGTTATCAGTAATTGCCCATTTTACCTTCCAAGTTGTGTAAGTGTATGTAACACCTGATATATGCCAGTTTTAATTCCACTGACTTTGTGTGTGGAGGGTGCAAAGGCCGATTTAGTACAACACAGCCTTCTTTTGTCACCTACATACTGCACCCTTGAATACTGTGTGCTAGAGTCTTGAACAGTCTAGCTAAAAATAGTGTTAAAAGTTCAGTCTTACGTGACTGCATTAATAGCTCTTAAGGGTGGCATGTGCCCATGGAGAGAGGGCAAAGTTTGCCCTTGAAAGCCATGCAATGGAGTTACTAGAAAATAAAGGAAAAATGCAAAACACATCATAATGTTTTAAGAAAGTTTACAGGTTGGGCTACATTCAAAGGTATTTTGGACTATGGGTAGCCATAGGCCATGCGTCACACAAGATTGATTTAAACACTGAATGAATTAGTGGTCTTTTTATTGAATAATCACAAAAATAATTTAACTTTATAAAATAAAGGAATAAATGTGGATTTTAAAACATCTTTGTATTTTGTTATTAGTGAGGCACATGTTTAAGAATTGGGAGTGATTTAGTAATATTTTTATTATACCACACTGCCCTCTCTAAAAAAATTAACTATAAGTGCTGATCTTCTAATCAGTATATAGCTTATGTTTTAATGACTTTAGTTTTATGTACATAAAACAAAATTAGACTATTTCAATCATGGTAACAGTAGATTCTCTTATCCACTTCTACCCTCTTTGTTCACTTTTAGAAGTAAAGAAGCTTATTTCAGTTCAGGTTTAGAACAAATAAGTAATAGTAGGTTATCATTAGGACCAACAATGTCTGGATTGTTATCTTATAATGTATTTATCAAGGTTTAACAGACCTAAAAGTCTTCTGGAGTACTTATTCAAAATGTAGGTCCCAAGCTTTACCCCAGAGCCTTTGGCCTGAGGTGAAGCCTAGACATGCACTCCTGTGATTCTGTGATTCTGATGCAGAAGAGTGAGGATTTTAGAAACACTCTTATTGCCTCTATTTGGTTTGGTGACTTGTATTGTCCCCCAAAAGCCTCATGTACTTAGCTGTCGTGGAAAGGCTATGGAAGCATGTGCTGTTAAGAGATGAGGCCTGGTCAGGAGCGGTGAACTCGAGGCTTGTGGTGTATTCAGGGAGTGAAGGTAGATTATGGGCATGTGGCACATTACTGGGATGTGATCTGGAAGGGGCGAGTCACTGGGGCCTAACCCAGAAGGGGTGGAACACTGAGGCTGGACCTGGAAGTGAAGAATTATTAGGACATGACCTAGAAGAATATCTGCTGGTGCTGCCTTCCTTGCTCACTTGGCTTCCTGTCCTCCATGCTGTGAGCAGCTGCCCAGCGGGGCCTCTGCCATGTGCTTCCACCATTGCTGGCTGCTTATGAATGGACTGAGACCTGGCATTGTATGCTAAGATCAGTCTTTCCTCCCTTAAATTGTGGATATTGGCAGCTAGAAAGTAACTGAGATATGTGTTCTTTTGTTGTATAATTAGAAACACTACAGTAAAGAGAGTATACTCTGGAGTCAGACTGACTAGGTTCAAAGATTTATTCCACTGTTCACTAGCTGGCGACTTGGGCAAGACACTTCAACTCTCTGTGCTTTTCTCACCTGTACTGTAGTACCTGTTCCATTAGGGGTTGATGTGGTAGAGGCAGAAAATGAACCTTACATAAATAATAGGACCTAACACATGTGTGTGTATAATAAACATAGATAGATACAGATGGATAGTAACAGAATAAATACTCTTATAGCTATTCTGTTAATCTGTATTAGTGTGATTGTATCTAGGAAGTCTCTCCTTTTCTCTTACTTATGTTGTAATTAACTCTACTTTAACTGATAAGAATCAAGCATGTATGAGTCTTTAGTTTTAGGATGTGGCAAGATAATATTAGGCATGATACATGTAACATTTGGTAGATAAATTGACTTTCAGCATCTTTTCCCCTTCGGTGTACAGATTTAAGATTATAGTTGTTATATATACACGTGTGCATAAACACACACATGTATGTATGTAAATGCATACCTTTGGTTCTTTTCTGTATTTTTCCATTGATTCATTTGTTGGATAGCTAAATATTGTGTATGTTATCAGCCAGGATGATTTCTAATCTGTAATCCTATCTGTTGTCAGGTAAGAGTTTTAGTAAGTTGCATTCTGTCAACAATTTCTCTCATCTTTAAATCCAGTAGAGAAATTGATAATTCAGTAGATAAGAAACAACCTTATATAAACTGTGGCAACTTGATTGGAAGTACAGATTAAGACTGGGACAACAGGTGCACATGAAGATATTAAAAATTAATAAGTGTTTGGCGGGAAAATCCTGGAATCCTTAGGGCAATCATTTGCTCAAGTTTAATGTAATTATAATAATTTTTGGAAAAAAGACAACACAAATTCATTTTTATCCCTTGTAACCTGTCTTACATGTTCTTGGCAAACATTTTCCTCCTTTTTATTTTGCTAACATGTCTATTAAAAAGTTAATGTTTAGTTTGATTAAATTTTCCTATCCATACTTTTTTCAGTTTACCAGTATTATTATTGATGTTATGTAAAAGGAGATTTTAATTTATATAAAATGCCCCAGCTTTTGCCTCTGGATCCAACCTTTTCCCAATTCCCACTCTAAGCAAAAGTCTATTATCATCTATGGAGGTTTGGCACTGGTAGCCTTATAAAAAAATTTTTTTAAGTGAAAAAATTCTCCTGAGATTGTTCTTTGCTATAGAAAACGGATAACATTAAGGATCATATTTCTTTCCCTGTGAGTCATATGCAAACATGTAACTTAAGCCCAGTGGCATCTCCTAAAATACATTATAGTAAACTTGTATGATTTAGAAAAGAAGTTCAAATGAAGGTTGCAGGTGCTTTTGGAGGTGGGAAGGATTAACTAAAACTTGGGTTTAGGCATGTGATACTTTCTAAGTATGTTTTATTGATTTTGATTTGTGTTTATGGCATCTGGTTATGAAGATGTGACTTAAGGGGATTATCACTAAACAGTTCTCATCTAGATACGGTGATACATAGCTATAATCTCAGCACTCTGGGAGGCTGAGGCAGGAATATTCCAAGTTTTAGCCCATCTGGAAAAATTAACAACCTAGCTAGGACCCTGTCTCAAAATTTTGATATTTAAGAAATAGGACATAGCTCAGTGTGAAGATGCTGGATTCAGTCCCAGTGTACCCCAACAAAGCAGATAAACCCAATGTTCTGATTGCTTAGAGTATCTCCCCTTAGGTGAATTCAAGTTACTTCCCATTTGTCTTTACTGTGTAGGGCCATTTTTTTTTAAGGAGTAGAAGAGATATAGATAACTTATATGATGCTGTTCAGGAGTAACAGGATACTGATTGAGGAGGCAAAGATTATTAGATGGCTTTTTATTGTCTTTCATCCTACTTAGCTTTTCTTATCTACTTAGAAATGTCAGTTTTTAAGAGAACAGGGACAGTGAATAGCTTTACTACTAGAATGTGTAGGGACTTATGTGTTATGAATCTAACTTTCTTTTCTCTTTTCCTCCCTAACAAATCTGGTTGGATTAGAGTGATGGGACAAGGACACAAATATCAGGTGGTGACAGTAAATCAGTTAAATGCCACACACTTCAGTGATTTATAAAAGACTGCGGGTATATTCAGCTCACAGTTTTGGAAGCAGAGAAGTTCAAGATTGGGTGGCTGTATCTAGTGAGGTTCTTGCTGCTTGGGATTCTGTAGCATCCCATGGGATACAGGGTATCACACGACAAGATAGAACATCCTAGATCACATGGGCTTTTGTTCTCTTATACAGGTTAAATTACCTTCCAAAGAATCCACCTCTGAGTACCATAGTTGGATTAATTTTCCATTCCCTACCATCTCACAGTGGGGATGAAACTTCAACACTAGTCTTGACGGAGACACTCAAGCCATAACACCACTTACCTCCTGTCTTTTCACTGTCCAGTTTTTCCATATCTACCTGAGCTGTGCTAATCCCTATCTACATTCTTCTTTCAGAGGTCTCTGATTTTTTTTTCTCTGCTAAAATAAAGATGGCACTGTGTGCAGTAATAGGTACTAGGGTGTGGGGTTTAACTGGAATTTTTTTTTTTTTGCCTTTCTTCAGTAATTCTTTTTATTGATAAGTTTCTGAGTTGGTCTTCTCTGTTTTCTTTTCTGCTCCCCTATCATTATCTGCCCATACTCAGGATGGTCTTTTTAAAGTATATGTCAAATCATAGGATTCTATGCTCAAAGCCCTCCAAAGGTTTCTTTTTGTACCGGAATAAAACCCAAACTCGCTATAACCAAAAAGTTTCTATGTGATCTGGCTCTCATCTTCTGAAATCATACTGAGAAGTGTTTTAAGAGGTTGAAAAAAAACTTGGTAAACAGATTTTTCTTAAATTTGTACAGAATTACATAATATATTTATATTTGTATAAGCACCCCATAAAAGTAGAAGTGGACAATTTCTAAAGAAATATATAGATAGGTATCAATATACTTAAAATGGAACTGAAGTGAGCTTCATTTTTTTCATGAGTTAGCCCAAGAAATAAATTTATTAATACATTCACTAATAAATTCAAGGCAAGAGAGTTGATTTTATGCATTGAGAAGAACTTGGAACACATTTGATAGAATTAATTGATTAATTGACAAATGATGTTTTCTGACTTGTCTTATGTAAGACTTAAATAAATAGCATGTTTTCTTAACTATTTTTTTTTTTTTTTTTTACTTTTTACCAGGGAGTTCAGCTTATGATAGTGTAAGCACAGATTTCTTGGATTTGATAAATTTAGTCAAAATGGAATGGTCAGCATAGTTACATAAGTTAATTTTGAATTAAAAATGTATATCTTAGCTGGGTGTAGTGGTATATGCATGTAATTCCAGCTGCTTAAAAAGTTAAGGTAGGAGGATTGCAAATTCAAGGCTAGCCTATGCAATTCAGTGAAACTTCATCTCGAAATGAAAAAATATAAATAAGAAGGGCTAGATATATAGCTTAGTACTGTTTGATTCAATACTCAGTGCCACAGAAAAAGGATCATATGCTAATATGTGTATGGGCCTGGTACATGTGCCTTGGCAGGTATGAAGCACCATCAGCCTACAGCACCCAAGCATTGCTCCAGTCTTGTCACCCTGACTGGGTTTTGAGCTGCTTAGAGGATTAATAAACATACCTCTGCATGCGTCTGGGTTGGGTGCGGTGCCCGGCCCCTGGGGCCTTCCTCTCTGTTGCTGCTCCCTTGCTCTCCCTCCTGGGCATCGTGAAGTGAGCAGCTTTAGTCTCCCACCTTCTTGCCTTGCGATGCTTCTGCTTTCAGGCCACCAGGCCATTCACTGAAGTTTCACAACCCATGGCCCAAATTAAACCTTGTTTTTTATACCGCTCCTTTAAGTCATGAGTATTGGTAATTTGACCCAGTAATGAAAAAGCTGACAAATACAGAATGGAATATCTAGTGAAACAGGAAAGGTGTTTTTAAGTGCTCAGCTTCAGTTTTGAGGGCAGGAAGTCAATGGCACTAATTTGGTCAATGTGATATATACAGATAGGAAACCTGGTAATCAGTGTCCTGAGTCCATAGACAAATGGGTTCTAAGAAACCTGACTTTTGTTATTGTAAAAGTACAAAACAATGCAGGGTCATTTAATTCTAAGATATTTTTAATTCTGTGCATGACAAATACTGTATATAGCCATCTCATTATTTTCAGCATTTACCTATGAACTTCTTAGCCATCATGTAAAAATGGTGATTATAAATAAGACTTTCTTAGGTATATTTTTATTTACACAGTATATTTTTGTTTTACACAACATAATTTGTTTTTATTTTTGGTGGTGCTGGTGTTAAGCCTATGAGCATACATATGCTAAACATGCACTCTACCAATGAGTTACATCCCAGACTTTGTTGTATCTTCAAATTGATAGTAAAATAGAGGCTGAAGTTGTGCTGAGGTTTCTAATAGAAGAAATGCACTTACTTGGAAATAATTATATGCTAGTATGCTAATTACTCTGTTACAATAGCAAAACAAATTACATACACATATATGAATATATGTGTACATTCATACTTGGTACATGAAATTCATACCTACAGAAGGTATCATAGCCTAATTGTTACTGCTGGGTATACTTGTCAGCCTACCGAAAACATGGGCATTTTCCTATGATTACAGTTAATTGCAGTAATACCATGCAACCTAATGAAGTCAGAAGAAAGTCATTTGGATAGAAATGTAGTTCTTATAAGAGCTTTATGATTGTTGCCTCCATGCCTATGTTAACAGAAATCAGAATTTAGGAAGGGTTGGAAATACCACGTGGATATTTTCTAATTGCCGTGTCAAAATGATCAGTCATTTTCTAATTTACCGTTTTCCTGAAATAATTAAGTCTGTGTTCATCATAGCAGTACAGAATTAGTTTCTATGTCCCCATGTATTTCTGTTGATGTCACAAAAATATATTGTGTAAATGGAATATTTGTCTTTTAATAAAAGGCCTGTACACCAAAATATAATTAATGAACACAAGAATCAGAAATCAAAACTTTGTTTAGTCTGAGGAAAAATAGTTCCTTAAACTGTAACCGCAAGGCTGTTTCTTGTTTGCCTCAGCTCTGGCGGCTGCTATTGTCTTCTGTGAGTTCTCCAGCAGGTCCTGACTTTGGTGAATGAGCCAATTGTTTTCCCTGGTGTTGCCCATCCAGTTAGTCACCATCTGGTTTGTATCAGACTGTTTTCACAGCCAACGAGTGCTGCCTTCTCTGTATCCTGACACTTTGGGGGCCCTTGCTATCAAAGCGCTGCTGAGATGGCCTTGCTAGGGGCCTGTGCAGCTGCGCGCACAGCTTGGAATTGTTACTGGCGAGTAGAGGGAGCGCAGAACTCAGGCTGGCCCGATTCCCACTGGTGTCATGTGTATGGTGAGCAGAAGCCCACTGCCCTTCTGTCCCTGCCCTTGCTCTGAAGCCTGGCTATTCAACAGAAAATCATTACAGCTCTTATTTTAGGATGAGGAATGGTGGTGTTCTTATTTTCTAGTGACTTCCTGTATTTGAAAGCTCATTTTTAATTCTTTCATTCTTTTAAGTTACCAGGTCCTACCTCGGGGAAGTGAATTGGTCACTATGTCCTATGTAATTATTGCTTCCAGTTTAGTTAGGAATGGCTAGGCATGGCAAGCCTGTTGTAAAAGTTACATGGATGATGTATTTTTAGTTGAAAAGCACAAGCTATGATTTTTTTCATTTTAAATTTTATTTATTTATTTATTTATTTATTTATTTATTTGTTTGAGACAGGGTTTCACTCCCTAGTCCAGGCAGATTCTAAACTCACTATGTAACATACCAGGCTGGCCTTGGACTCACAGCAATCCTCCTGCCTCAAACTTCCAGGTGTTAGGATTACAGGCATGTGCCACCAGCCCAGTTAATACGGTGCTGGGAAATTGAACTCATACTCAATGCTTACTAAGCAAGCACTTTAACCACTGAGCTATTCCTCCAGCCCCTTTAGAAATTTATTTTTATTTACATATTGCATCTCTTTCTCCTTCTCACCCTCTCAACCCTCCCCCCACTTTCCTTTTCCGCTTCTACAAAGTCCATCTTCTTACTTTCTTCCATGTCTCTTGCTTTTTTTATGGTTTAGTTCCTTGATATTAGAAAAACCATATAATATCTAATTTTCTGGGTCTGATTCATTTCACTGAGCATGATGGTCTCATTTTCCTACAAATGACTCAAATTCAGCATTCTTTTTTGGCAGAGTAGTATTCCATTGTGTATATGTACCACATAGAAGCTATAATTTAAGAGAAATTTTCATATTTAGGAAGGATCACTGTCTCAGAAAAATGAATTTTCAGTGTGTGGCTTCTAGAGGAACGAACATAGGTTTAGTGCTTAGTAAATATCAAGGAGTTACTAGTTTGCTTTCAGTGTTGGTAATTGTTAAGTGTTATTTATAAAGAATGGTATTACAGTGCCCTTTAAACATTCTGGCTTGGTATAATACACAGTCCAATTAAAATTAAAGAATTATAGTTGCACTTAAGTACAGTTTTTATATTATTGCTTTATATTTTTATGCCCAAAAGAAATTAAATGTGCATTTACAGAATGTATGAATATTTCAGAAATGATTTCAAGTTAGTTAAAATTGGATCACAGTTTGTGCTTCTTTTTTTCTTTCTTTCTTTCCTTCTTTCTTTCTTTCTTTCCTTCTTTATTTCTTTTTTGAGACAGTCTCTCTCTGTAGCTCAGTTTGTGCTTTCATTGTCATGGAGCATCAGTTATCCTGAGTAGTAAGCTTTGAGAGTCAGACTAATGTGACAGTGACTGAAAGTCACCTGCTTCTCAATAGACTCAGCTCACTGTGTTTCAGGGTTTATGAGAATTCATTATTTGTATTCAGATGCCTAGCAGTAATGGTTCACTTGATGTGGAAGGCTACATAGTAAGTTTAGTAATTTGGCAATTTCACTAGTTGGAGTCACTTGAAAATTACAAAAATATTACCTTTTATTTTCTGAACCTAACCTATTGGGTTTTTTTGTTTTTTAACTTTTACTTTTTTGGAAGAGTATTATATACAGAAGAGTAAGTACAGCATTAGCATCCAGCTCACACAGTTGTTGCAAGTGACACACATGACAACCAGTATTCATCTGAAGAAGCAACATTGCCTGTACCCAAAAGTCCCTCAGTTTCCCCCTCAGTCACAGTCTGCACCCCCAGAAGGATGAAACCATTATTGTGACTTTTAAGAGCATAAATTGGTTTCCATCTTTTTTTTTATTTCACATACCAGAAATCATGTAGTATGTAAGTCTTCCATTGTAATTTCTTAGATTCTTGTAGTTTTCAATCATGGTATATTTTTAGGAAGAATTAGTAGCAGTTTCATAGGCCATTGGACCAGTAGGAAGTATAGTATAGATAATGTTGTCTTCCAGTTCTCAACTAGATTTTAATGTTGGGCTGCCCCTCTATATATTATTGTCCCTGAAGACAAGCGCTTTGTGTCATAATACCACACAGCAGTCCATTCAAGCACTTAAATGCTTTTTAAGGAGTTTTAATAATTAAGTTACATTATTCAGGTAAATCATGGTCTGCATCAAGATAGGCAGGTTATCTAGGAATTAATGTAAGCTTTCAGGCTGCCAAAATTGTATTTTTAAAAATGTTATCATTTGAGAAATTTGATATACCTACTAGTTATGCAGCCAATGAGTAAATTAATTTGAAAGATTATTTAAAAACTGCCCACCTTTATATATATTTTTATGTACCCTAATAATTATAGATTTTTTTGATGAACTCAGATTAGTATTTTAAAAGACTATCCTGAGTGTTACTAAGTTTAGATATCTCCTTATTGGATTTCATTTTAAATTCTGGACATCCCTTTAAAAATTTGTTTTGTTTAAAATGAATATAAATATTATAAAATCCAGATTTTTACCCTTTTAAATATTAGTAGTTTAAACACTTTGTGTCTTAGTTACTTATTTGTTGCTGAGACAGAATACTCAACATCTACAGCTTAAGGAAGACAAGATTTATTTTAGTTCACAATTTCAAAATGTGTCACATAGTTGATTCGTGGACAGACAGCAGTGGTGGAAGCACATGGCAGAGGCTGGAGAACTGCTCACCCAGTTGCAGACAGAAAGCCAAGTGAAGTAAGAGCAAGCCAAGGTCTGGAGGGAGATTCAGGCAAGCCTAGAACTTTTCCAGGAAGAAGCTGCAGCAGTGTTTTTTCTTCCTTCCTTTACTTAGTTCAAGCTCCCACGTGAGCTGTCCTCACCCAGAATGGGTGCCCCTCCCTCACTTCCTGGCCCACAAATCAATAACACAAACCTGAAAGCTCTGCCCTGTGCAACACCCAATCCCAAGAAGTTGGCACAGCTCGCTCAGGTGAAGTCCCAAGCATCCACCCCTTTCCACCAGCCCCACTTCTCAATAGCACACAGTTTCATATACATGAGGCTTTTGGGGACACTCAAGATCCAAGCCATAGTCCTTTGCAATAACTGTAGTTTACTTTGTTTTCTGTTTTCTTTGTGGTATTGAGGTTGCATGCTGGGCAAGCACTGTACCATTGAGCTGCCCATAATTATTTTTAATTGATACCAAAGAGCTATGGATTTTGAACGATTATTTCAAGCAAAAAACTAGTTGAGAAATGAGGTAGACATTTGGAAAAAAACAGTGTGTGCAATCCCAGTACCCTCTGTGTATCTTTTCCAGCAGTATCCTTGCTTTTCCAGCCTGAGATTCTATTTCTGAATCTAATCACTAGTTATTTTGTGGTATCTTCAAACATATGTAAGTAAAAGTTAACAAGTCTGCTTTTTGTCATAAAAGGATAAATTGTATTCATAGATAATTTATGATTCAGTTTCAGTGTTACCCCCTCAGAATTTCTATTGAAAGTTAGTAGAAATCGTAGATCAAATATTAAATTGTGTTGACCTGGTTGGGGTTGTTTCCTACTCTAATCCTTAGCTGTGAGCTGTCACTCCACCGTGCAGCAAGTGAGGATTAAGAAGTCAGAGTCAATTATAACCAACTGTGATATAGAAGTAGTAGATTCTTTTGTGTTTACCATTAGGAGTTATTATTGTATAATCGAGATTCTCTCCCAATTTTGGTTGAGAATAGTTTTTTTATGTTTATAATGACTGCAGCAATAACTAATAGTTGCCGTTTGTGTGTACTTATTTTAAGTGACATATTCTGCTAAGATTCTTAAGCCAATTAGGCAATAGCCTTATTTTATATTTGAGGAACCTGAGACTCAGAAAAGACTGACATTTTCATTCGCTACCAACAAGTGGTTCCTCGATGAAAAATTCATCCAAGCACCATGGTACCGACATCTTGTTTGCATGTTTGTATTGCACTAACTGAAATCCTGTTCCAGTAAACTGGAGCAACCATGTGGCAGCTTCCCTTCACGTTAACTTCCAGAAACTTACAGGCAGAGGGTGACGTGGACAAAGAGAGCATCTAATAGTTAATTCAAGAAACAATAAAAATAGGGCAAAGGTTCATTACTTTTCAAAATTACAGTAAAAGACACATTGCCAATAGTCATGTTCTCAAAATAGTCCTTGTGAGGGGGATCTGAAAATAGGGGGAGACAGGAGGGTAGAGAGAGGATGGGGAAGTAGAAATGATTGGATGTTATATGCATGTGCATAGTATCCCCAGTTGACTTGTAATTATCATATGCTGCAGCATGTACTCATAAAAATAATAATTTTGGAGTAAAATACTCCCTCTTGCTTTGAACGCACTTATCCTGCGTTCTCAGCACTTTCTGAAGCAGTTCTGGGACTCTTCTTCCATGAGTATCATTAGTCACACTGTTGGGACTGCCTGCATATCCTGCATAAATTAAAAATGTCAGTCAGTTAAAGATTTTCACTTTGACTTTGGGTCTAGACATAAAATTCATTTGTGTTTCATATATACCTAATATACATAGCCTGAAGATAATTTTATGCAGTTGGTTTTTTAATTGTTTTTTTTTTGTTTTGTTTTGTTTTGTTTTGTGGTACGATAAGTTACCCAGGATGGACTCAGATGTGCTGTCCTCCTGCTTCAGCTTCCCAGAGTGCTTGGGAATACAGGCTTGTACCACCTAGTCAGGTTATAGTATTTTTTACTGTGCCTGTGTTTTGACTGTGACTTACCACATGAGATCGGGTCTGGAAGTTTCTGCTAGTGGCATGCTGTTGACAGTCAGAAAGTTTTAGATTTTTGGAGCACTTTAGATTTAAAATTTTTGGATTAAGGATGCTCGAGCTAGATATGTGCTACAGGATTTTTCCCCCCATTTTTTCAACCTTTATCTGCTTCATAATCCCTGGCTATGGAAAGGTTTGTTCATTTTGATTTAAAAAAAAAAAAACAAGGTCTCACTCTGTAGTCGAAGCTTGTCGTAACTCACTCTGTAGCGTAGGTTGGTCTAGGATTAATGGCAGTCCTCCTGCCACAGCCTCTCAAGTGCTGGGATTACGAGTGAGTGCCACCACACCTGGCTTTATGTGGTGCTGGAGAATTGAACACAGGGCCTTGCACTTGCTAGGCAAGTGCTTTAATCACAGTGCTATTTCTCTAGCTCCTTTAATTTTGTTTTTAATCTCCAGCCTATTTCATTTAATATTAAAATTTTATTTCAGCTTAATTCTTCAAGAATCCAGTAAAACAAGGCTGAAATGCCATAACATTGATTTTTATTTTTGTAAGGGAGATTTACTTCTTTTTTTATCCTGATAAGCTTTATTGGTTATTTTGTATACATTATGTTGAACAATATGTTCCAGGGGTTGGCTTAGGGAGGAGGGAGGTTCTAAACTTCTTTTTGGAATGATTAAATCCTTAGGTAAGAGATCCTATGAAAATTTATAACCTTGGAAAATATTGTTCATGAGTTTAATTTTAAATTTTATTTAATTGCATGAGCCTTTGCTTCCTCCTTCCATTTTTCATACATAAAGATAATTATCTATTAGGTAAAGTATTTTTGGCTGATGGTCGTTAGTATTTAGCTGTTTAACTTCCATCTTTCCATTAAGGTCACAGATTAGACATCTATTTGCCTGGTTTTATGAGAATATTTGTGGAAGTGCATTGTTCTGTGTCCTTTTCAGTGAATGGGAATGAGTCTGTGCTTCACCGGTTTTCTTCTTAAAGAATTTTTTTTATTGTAGCTTCTCCAGGTGTTACAGATCAAACACAAAATGAACCTACTCTGTACCTTACATCTATATTTACAGGTAAGGTTTGTACTTTGCACATTCTAAGCTGGGTATGGAGTACATACCTATAATCCCAGCATGCAGAAGGCTGAGGCAGGAGGATTGTCATGAGTTTGAGGCCAGCCTGGGCTACACAGTGAATTCAGGACAGCTGGGACTACAGAGTGAGACCCTGTATCAAAAAAGGATGTTTTAAATTGTTACAGTAGTTTAAAATATGCTTTATATATACAAATCCTATTGCACTTTTTTGAGTTTACAATTGCACAGTGAACTTAGAGCTATTCAGATTTTTTCATGTCCTCTTCCTTCTCTCTTAACAATCATCAGTGAAAATTTTTTAATTCTTATTCTTTTAAAATATTTGTAAGTTTACCTGAGGTATAGAAATTCCCTGTGAACTATATGCAATTCTCTAAAAGGCATACATTAGGGAACAAGGAAAAAAAGCCTGTTCTCCCTTTGGAAAGTTTATGAAATGTTGAATTAAAACGCTGCAGGTGTGGTATTCAGAGCACCAAGGATTGCACTGTAGATGATTCCATCTGGGGGAGATTATTTGTTGGGACAGGGTAGTGTTTAAACTTTGAAGTCAGTTTTAAACAAAGTGAAGCAGCTGGAGTTTGGCATAAGAAGAAACAAATCTTTCACATTAACTTGCTTTTTTGAGGAAAAAGACTTAGAGATGTTTTTACAGGTGCTGGTACATTTATTCTTCCTATAGGAATTACTTTATTTTTATCTTAAATTATAAACTTTAAGCATTTGTCAACTCATTTGAAAACAGAAGCAATTGTAAACTCAAAAAAGTGCAATAGGATTTGTATATCTAAAACATATTTTAAACTACTATAATAATTTAAAACGTCCTTTTGAGCATAAGGGGGAAAATTTAATAGTGACTAATTCTGCAAAGCAGAGGTAAATAAAATATTATCTATTTTACTTACCAAATGGCCAGGCACCTTCTTCAAGACTTACAGTACTTGTTCTCAAGTACTGATGCTATGATGTTGAAAAATCTGCAGGAATGGATTAAATATATGAGGAGAATTAGATATAGAAGGATTGTTTAGCAGTTGCTTATACAAGGAATTGAAGCAAGATTTGATGAGACCAAGGTGGACAGGAAAAGTGCTTCAAGAATCCAATAAAACACAGATGAAATACTGTAACATTCTCCCAGGCAGCTGGGAGGCAGTTGTATTGCTGGAACTCAATCTGACCAGCATGAATCTAAGCAAGATGTGAATGGGAAGAGTCACCCACTCTGAGGTAGGAACAAGTCTGTGTGTTCTGGCAGTCATTTCAGGGCCCACTCTGTGCCCTAATGAGGCCTCAGCCTGTAGAATACAGAGGCCAATGCAGGCCTAGTGGAGTAGGTACTTTACAGGAACAACAGACTCTCAAACTGCTGTAACTACTGTGCCAGTCACTTGGAAGACAAAGGCTGCCCTGGCTCTTAGGAAATACCTTGTCCAGCACAAGAGACACAGAAAGAAATTATTTCATTGCAATTTGGGAAATGCTACAGTCAAATCGCCATTGTAGAATAAAGCATCCAGAATTAGCAGGAGAACTCCTGATACTTCACCACTACTACTGAAAAAGCAACTCAGGAAACTGACTCACTTGCATACAGGACTGTGGTATCCTTTAAGTTAATGATTCTTTGCAAATGTGGGAGCTACAGATCCCCTTTAAGACGTTGAAAGGCTCAGCCGATGCTCTTTCCGAAGTTCTACCTTTATAAAAAAAAATAATTTGTATTAAAGTTTCAGGATGGTCACAGTCAGCTGTCCATCAGCCATTGGTTAAGATCCTTGATATACTTTGGTTTAAGATAATTACATTTATTTCCTTGTTAATTTTACAGTGTATAAGAAACCAATCCTCATCTCCATGTAGAAATACCTAATTCCAGGCAGCTAAGAATTGTCCCATTACCTGTTCATCTTGTAGAAGGGTGATTCATGTGTGGGGGATGCAGCGTGTGTTGTCAGAATGAGTTCTAAACACTGTATTCATCTCTGTGGATCTACTGAGGAAACTGCTCCTTCTCTTCCCTGTGGTCTCATGTTCTTTAAGGAGATCGTACTTCTTTTGCATTCCTCCGAATAGGAAAATGACGGAGATAAAATAGCTAGTTATCTGAACTCTGTTTAATGAAGTAAATATCTAAACTTGAAAAGCTTTCAAAAAGCTGTGCTATTTATATTTTTAAAATATAAGCCATATGGCAAAATCTTAAATGTACACTAAAATTCCCATACCATACCTCTATTACTTAGAATAAATAACTTTTTTGAGACAGGGTCTCACCCTGTAGCCCAGGCTGTTCCTGAGCTCACTGTGGAGCCCAGACTGGCCTTGGACTCACAGCAGTCCTTTTGTCTCAGCCTCCCTGGTGCTGGTATTACAGACAATAAATTACTTTTTATAACTTAGAATAAATAACTTTTTCCTCCTCAGTCTTCTAAATCCCCCATCACAGAACAAAAACACAACAACATCTCTTTGAAATTTTAAATATTTTTAATGCAAAAGCTTGGTATTTTGAGTGTCAGAAAAGTGTACTGAATTGTGCCTTTGGAAGGCCCAAACACCATTTGACACCATTGCATCCCCAGTTTACACACATGCCAGGTTAAATGCAAACCTGTGGAATTATCTTTTTTTTTTCTTTTTTCTTTTCTAAACTTAAAAACAGCTCAGTTGAAATAATTACATCATAGAGTAATCTATGGAAATTTTGACTTGCCTGTGGACATTTAAAAAGTCAAACTTTAAAAGCATCAAATTTCATTTAATATAAGCGGAAGATTTATGTTTGCTTTAATTTTTTGATTTTTTAAAGATAATATGTCCTTTCATTAAGTGTTTTGAAAAGTTCTGTGATAATCATACTGAATATAAATGCTATTCCTTTTGCCTTTTACTAGTAATCTTGGAAATAGTTTATTATGTTTTCAGTTTAAAGAATTATCTTTTAAGTTCAGTAATTGTGATTGCTTAATTTGCTTAAGTGAACATTTTTTT